>JAJPUD010018994.1:0-16480 GCA_023553655.1 Myrmecobius fasciatus
AAAGAACAAATTAAAAACCCCCAATCAAATACCAAACTTGAAATCCTAAAAGTAAAAGGAGAGATTAATAAAATTGAAAGTAAAAAAAACTATTGAATTAATAAATAAAACTAAAAGTTGGTTTTATGAAAAAACCAACAAAACAGATAAACCTCTAGTTAACATGATTATAAAAAGGAAAGAGGAAAATCAAATTGTTAGCCTCAAAAATGAAAAGGGAGAACTTTCCACCAATGAAGAGGAAATTAGAGCAATAATCAGGAGTTACTTTGCCCAACTTTATGCTAATGAATTTGATAACCTAAGTGAAATGTACGAATATCTACAAAAATATAGATTGTCCAGATTAACAGAAGAGGAAATAAATTACTTAAATAGTCCCATTTTAGAAAAAGAAATAGAACAAGTCATTAATCAGCTCCCTAAGAAAATATCCCCAGAACCAGATAGATTTACATGTGAATTCTACCAAACATTTAAAAAACAATTAACTCCAATATTGTATAAACTATTTGAAAAAATAGGAAATGAAGGACTCCTACCAAATTCCTTTTATGACACAGACATGGTAATGATATTAAATTAGGTAGAACAAAAACAGAGAAAGAAAATTATAGGCCAATCTCTCTAATGAGTATTGATGCAAAAATCTTAAATAAAACATTAGCAAAGAGATTACAAAAAATCATCCTCAGAATAATACACCATGACCAAGTAGGATTTATACCAGGAATGCAGGGATGGTTTAATATTAGGAAAACTATTAGCATAATTGATTATGTCAGTAACCAAATAAACAAAAAACATATGATTATCTCAATAGATGCAGAAAAAGCATTTGATAAAATCCAACATCCATTCCTATTAAAAACACTAGAGAATATAGGAACACATGGACTTTTCCTTAAAATAGTAAGTAGCATCTATTTGTCAGCTAGTATTATATGTTATGGGGATAAACTAGAACCATTCCCAATAAGATCAGGTGTGAAACAAGGTTGTCCACTATCACCATTACTATTCAATATTGTATTAGAAATTCTAGCTTTGGCGTAAGACAAGAAAAAGAGATTAAAGAAATTAGAGTAGGTCTTGAGGAAACCAAATTATCACTCTTTGCAGATGATATGATGGTATACTTAGAGAACCCCAAAGAATCAACTAAAAATTATTAGAATTAATCCACAACTTTAACAAAGTTGCAGGATATAAAATAGATCTACATAAATCATCAGCATTTTTATATATCACTAACAAAATTCAACAACAAAGAGATACAAGGAGAAATTCCATTTAAAATAACTGTCGATAGTCTAAAATATTTGGGACTATATCTTCCAAGTGAAAGTCAGGCCTAATATGAGCAAAACTACAAAACACTCTCCACACAAATAAAGTCCACACAAATAAAACAATTGGAAAAATATCAAGTGCTCTTGGATAGGTCGAGCAAATATAATAAAGATGACAATACTACCTAAACTAATCTATTTATTTAGTGCTATACCAATCAAACACCCAAGAAACTATTTTACTGACCTGGGAAAAATAACAACAAAATTCATCTGGAAAAACAAAAGGTCAAGAATTTCAAGGGAATTAATTAAAAAAAAAAAAAGCAAATGAGAGTGGTCTAGCTGTACCAGATCTAAAACTATATTATAAAGCAGCGTTCATCAAAACCATTTGCTACTGGCTAAGAAACAGAGTACTTGATCAGTGGAATATGTTAGGTTTATAGGACAAAATAGTTAATGACTATAGTAAGCTAGTGTTTGATAAGCCCAAAGACCCCAGCTTTTGGGATAAAATCTCACTATTTGACAAAAACTACTGGGAAAATTGGAAACTAGTATGGAAGAAATTAGTCAGTGACCCACACCTAACACCATATGCCAAGATAAGGTCGAAATAGATTAATGATCTAGACATAAAGAATGATATCATAAACAAATTAGAAGAATGTAGGATGGTTTACCGCTCAGATCTGTGGAGGAGGAAGGAATTTGTGACTGAAGAATTAATCACAAAATAGATAATTTTGACTATATCAAGTTAAAAGGTTTTTGTACAAACAAAATGAATGCAGACAAGATTAGAAGGAAAGCAATAAACTGGGAAAACATTTTTACATTCAAAGGTTCTGAGAAAGGCCTCATTTCTAAAATATATAGAGAATTGACTCAAATATATAATAATTCAAGCCACTTTCCAATTGATAAATGGTCAAAAGATATGAACAGACAATTTTCTTTTTTTCTTTTTTTTGGGGGGGTTATCTTATTTTTTTATTATTAAAGCTTTTTATTTGTATAACATACGTATGGGTAGTTCCCCAGCATTGATCTTTACAAAGCTCTCCATTACAACTTTTACCCCAAGTCCCCTCCCCTACCCTAGATGGCAGGAAGTCCACTACATGTCAATAATATTGAAATACTTGACAAGTTGTGCAAGAAAAATCCTATCTACAAGAAAAAAAAGAAAATCAGAGAAAGGCAACACAATGCAAGCAAACATCAATAGAGATCATGAAAATGTTACGTTGTGGTCCATATTTCATATCCCTCTCTCTGGGTGTATATGGTTTTCTTCAGTGAATAATTGGAACTGGTTTGAGACAATTCTTTGTTGCAGAGAACCATGTCCATCAGAATTGATCATCATATAATATTGTTGTTGCTGTGTATAATGATCTCCTGGTTCTGCTCGTTTCACTCAACATCAGTTCATGCAAGTCTCTCCAGGCCTCTCTGAAATCGTCCTGCTGGTCATTTCTTACAGAGCAATAATATTCTATAACATTCATATACCATAATTTATTCAGCCACTCTCCAATTGATGGGCATCCATTCACTTTCCAGTTTCTAGCCACTACAAAAAGGGCTGCCACAAACATTCTTGCACATGTGGGTCCCTTTCCCTCCTCTAAGATCTTTTTGGGATATAGGCCCAGTAGAAACACTGCTGGGTCAAAAGGTATGCACAGTTTGATAAGTTTTTCAGCAGAACTCCAAATTGCTCTCCAGAATGGTTGGATCCCAAGCAGACAATTTTCAGATGAAGAAATTGAAACTATTTCTAATCATATGAAAAGGTGCTCCAAATAACTATTGATCAGAGAAATGCAAATTAAGACAACCCTGAGGTACCACTACACACCTGTCAGATTGGCTAAAATGACAGGAAAAGTTAATGATGAATGTTGGAGGGGATGTAGGAGGGCTGGGACACTGATGCATTGTTGGTGGAGCTGTGAATGGATCCAACCATTTTGGAGAGCAATCTGGAACTACGCTCAAAGAGTTATCAAACTGTGCATATCTTTTGATCCAGCAGTGTTTCTACTGGGCCTATATCCCAAAGATATCTTAAAGGAGGGAAAAGGACCCACATGTGCAAAAATGTTTGTCACAGCCCTTTTTGTAGTGGCAAGAAACTGGAAACTGAATGGATGCCCATCAATTGGAGAATGACTGAATAAATTATGTATATGAATATTATGGAATATTATTCTTCTGTAAGAAACGACCAACAAGATGATTACAGAGAGGCCTGGAGAGACCTACATGAACTGATGCTAAGTGAAATAAGCAGAACCAGGAGATCATTATACACAGCAACAAGACCATACGATGATCAATTCTGATGGACATGGTTCTCTTCAACAATGAAATGTTTCAAACCAGTTCCTATTGTTCAGTGATGAAGAAAGCCATATATACCCAGGAAGAGGCCTGTGGGAACTGAGTGTAGACTACAACATTTTAATACTTTCTGTGAATATTTGCTTACATTTTCTTTTCCTTCTTAGGTTGTTTTTTTTTCTCTTTCTATATCTGATGTTTCTTGTGCAGTAAGATAACTGTATAGATATGTATACATGTATTGTATTTGTCATATAATTTATCATATTTAGCATGTATTAGATTACCTGTCATCTAGGGGTGAGGGGTGGGGGAAAGGAGGGGAAAAATTTGGAACAATGGTTTTTTTTGCAAAGGTCAATGTAGAAAAATCATTTATTCATTCTGTAAATAAAAAGCTTCAATTGAAAAAAAGTATCTATAACCCAAAAGAGAGAGAGAGAGAGAGAGAGAGAGAGAGAGAGAGAGAGAGGGAAAGAGAAAGAGAGAGAGAAATGAATGAGTATGTGTATAGGAGGCAGATGGTAGGAATAATCCAGTTTTAGGACTTGATAGAGCAGAAGTGGTGATCAAACAAGGGAGCAAAAAGGATTCAGGAGTGCAGGATGGTGTAGAACTAAATCTCAAGGATTGAGATTGGGAAAGAATGAAAGTATAGATACGGCAAGAGTGAAACAAAGGTAATTAACCTGGGAATTTACTGAGGGTGAAAAGACATGAAATCTTGGTGGATGATGACCAACAGTAAATGCTCTTCAGTAGAAAAAGGTTTATATTCCAATAGATAGGTAGATGCATGGTTGCTCTCTCCTACTCAACAATTGTCCTATGAATTCTTTGTCTATCTGTAAGTTAAAGTCTCTAGAATCTCATTCCTGTTCATCAATTTCTTGTTGGTAAATACATTTCTTTATTGGCATTTAATTTGGAGAAATTTTCATCTCTCTTCCTTGATTTAGTTATTTCCATTCTCTCTTCTATTTCTTAAAGATCATTACAACACAAGCACTTTTTTTCTAGGTAGTGTTATTTTATGTTATTGAAGCAATTTTAGAACTGGCTTTATGATCACAGAGAAATTCGTTCAAAGAAAATCACCTCCTCACCCTAACCTCTACTCCCACCAGAAGAGGTACCAAGGTTTGACAACTGGGTGATGGATAAAATAAAAACACAAGTCATAAAGATGAGGTCAAATCCAACCTCAGATTGCTGTGTGTTCATGGGCAAGTCACTTAACCTGTTTCCTCATTCATAAAAAGGGATAAAAATAACATCTACCTCACAGGTAGTGAAGATCAAAATGAGTTACTATATTAATATGCTTTGCAAACTTTAAAGTGTTATCTAAAAGCTACTTATTATTTTTACAAACAGTATCAGAGACATATGAAGAAGGGAAAATATAGAGCATATACTGCATGTACTAACATAGGGATATACCTACATTAAAAACACCTCCCAGAGTTACAGGAAATATAACCTTATTCTTTCTAAACCTGACTTAAATCTGACTCATGGTACTAGAAAATATAGCTTACCTAAAGGTATCAAAGTGTATCCAAACTAATTATTTACTAGCATAGTAGTCCTTCCCTTTCTTTAAATGTTGCAACTTTTCCTACCTCCACATACTGCTACAAATTATATTGCACTTGACCTTTCTCCTTTTGGGTCTTCTTTAATTTCATGTGATAAGAACATACAAGTTATCCTAAAACATAGGAAATTCATCATACTTTTAGAATGGTATTTAAAGTTCTTTTCAATTTTATTCCAGACTCCATTTTCAAATTGATATCACTTTATGGTGGTACAAAGAATGGAATGCTGAATCTGGAGTCAGTGTTCAAATCTGTCCTAGACAATTACTAGTTCTTTGCCCTAGTTGGATTTAGATAGATAGATAGATAGATAGATAGATAGATAGATATAGATAGATAGATAGATATGTAGATATAGATATATGCATATATATCTCATTGCATTCAGTCCTGTACACTACATTTCATGAAAAACATCAATAATTATTTATATTTTTATTAACACAATATAATTACATATTAAACAGGGATTATTACCTATTATGTAGTAGGTAATATTATATATATAATACAACAAATATTTATTTAGTACCTATTATGTATCAGGCATTGTGCTAAGCACTGGGGATACAAAATACAAGATGAAAAAAAAAGACAGTTCCTGTTCTCAAGGAGTGCATCAAGAGCAGAGTGGCCTACCTGGTGTGGCAATTGAATAGTATGGCTGTAAAAGATAGACTAAAGGAATTTTGGATGCTTAGCCTGGAAAAGACAGCACTTGCTGGGAGGAAATAACAGCTGTCTTCAAGTAGTTGAAGGATTATGTGTATATGTCAAATAATGTCAATTATTTGAAGGATTATTAGATGAAAGGAATAGACTTTTATCTCTTTAATCCTAGAGTACAGAACATTGAGCAATTAATGGAAGTTTGTTGTTCAATAGTTCAGTTGTATCCAATCTTTTATGACCTATGAACCATACTGTCCAAAGGATTTTTTTTGGCAAATATATTTGAGTAATTTTCCATTTTTTTTCTTCAGTGGATTAAGGTAGACAGAGATTAAATGACCTGACTAGGATTACATAGTTAGTAAATTTCCAGAGTTGGATTTCAACAGATCTTCTTGATTCTAGGCCCAGTGCTTCACCCATTGAGCCTCCTAGCTGCCTCTGATAAAAATCACAGAGAGGCAAATTTTGGCTTTAAATGTGGCAAAACTTGCTGAGAATTAGGGCAAAATGGGGAGAACTGCCATGAAAAGTAATAAATTCCCTCTAAATAGAAGTCTTCAGTTACAATAAGCTAACTGTCTAGGGATGTTAAAAAGAAAATCCCTTTTTTATTGTTTTTTTTTTTTTTTGCTGAGGCAATTGGGGTTAAGTGACTTGCCCAGGATCACACAACTATGAAGTGTTAAATGTGTGAGACCAGATTTGAACTCAGGTCCTCCTGATCAGGGCTGGTACTCTATCCACTGCACCACCTAACTGCCCTGAGAAAATTCCTTTTTAGATTGGAGACATGACCTTTGAGACTCTCTACTTTGGGATTCTGGATTGATACCCAGATCATCAAAGTCACGTAGTCCAATCTTCTCATTTTGTCTATAAGAAAATTGCAGCCCATGGAGATGAAGTGACTTAAACTCAGCCCACTGACTCCAGAGCCATTCTTTCCATTACCACACTGGCTCTACAATAATGGGCAATATGTCAAGAAAGCAATACAAATTTAGGAAAACAAAATGTCCCTGGGACCTCATTGCCTCTATGCAGTAAGCACATTTCTGGTAGACAGACCATCATTACAAAAGGCCCTTAGTTTTCCTGTTCCATTATGAGTGTAGAGGAAATGCAACAACCTACAAAGAAGCATACTGAGTGTAACACATTTTCTACTTCTATCAAGGAATGTAAGAGCTAGGAGGGATATAGCCAAATGGCACAGTATGTAAAGCATTAGACCTGCAATTGGGAAGACCTGAGTTAAAATTCAGACATTTCATTAACTGTATAATCCCAGACAAATTACTTTAAAAAACAAAAGCAAAAACAAACCAAAACAAACAAAAAAAATCCCCCAAAAACCCAACCCAACTTTTGTTTGACTCAGTTTCCCCAATAGGGGCAATAATAGAACTTTATCTCCTAGGGTTAATGTGACAATCTTTGTAAAATGCTTTGCAAGATTTAAAGCATTACATAAAGGCTAGGTATTATCATTATTATCTAATTCAGGAATTCTTAACCTGGAGTCTACATATTATCTCCCCCCACCAAAGGATACCTAGATAAATTTCAAAGATTATGTGAAATTGTATAAGAAAAGATTCATATTCTTACTTTCTCTAATATTTGACTTCTTTTGTAATCCTTTGGATTTTATTTTTATGCGTTTAAAAGCATTATTTTGAGAAGAGGTCTGTCAATTTCACCAGACTGCCAAATGGGTCTATGGAATACACAAAAAGGTTAAAAACTCCTGTGCTAGTTCAATCTCCTTGTTTTACTGAGGTTAAGTGAGGCTTAGATTGGCAACCTGATTTGCCAAAAAGTTATGTGATAAATTGGTGGCAGAAGCAAGATCTACTACAGAAGGCTTCATTGTGATGGTAGTTACCATGGGTAATGTTTTTTTTTTAATTTTATATCTCAGAGTAGAATTCAAAATGATGTGGAGTCATAAATGTGAGGGTCTATTTTCAAAAGTCAAAATGCTGAGAAAGATCAAAAGTAACTTGGGTTCAGTACCAATCTGCTTCCAAATAGAAGGCTACCCAAGGGCATATGATTGATTCCAGATACTTGGTCCTCCATGTTAATTGGTATCAGAATGCAAAGGAGGACTCCCTTAAAAATATAAAGGAACAGTATAGACTCACAGACTCAATGGAGATTCGAGGATCAAAGCTAATTTGCTTTCCTGGGAATGTTATAGCTTTGTAGAAGAAACTTCCATGTTCCCAGAAAAAAAAGGGAAAAAAATCTCAGGATGATCCCCCCTGAAGTCTTTCTCCATTGAGAATAAAATGGCCTTTACTTGCCATTGGAGAGTCAGTCCTAGATTCACAATATCATACCCTGTAAAGCTATAACCAGTCATTGCCATTGAAACTCCTAAAACCTCAAACCTATGGTTTCATACCTCATCCTGGAGTGGGACCAAGTCCACAGTTAAGCGGCATAAGATAGCTTAATGATATAATGAATAGAGTATCAATCCTGGAGTTAGAAAGACTTATCCTCCTAAGTTCAAATCTGGCTTTAAATCACTAGCTGTGTGACCCTGGGCAAGTCCCTTAACCATGTTTGCTTCAGTTTCCTCATTTGTAAAATGAGCTGGAGAAGGAAACAACAAATTATTCCAATATTTTTGCTAAGAAAACCCCAAATGAAGTCTCATGAGGAGTCAGACACAACTGAACAACAAAAAGTAGAACTAGCTAGGGAAGGCTACATCAAAGAATTTTGAGCTATTCCTTGATAGAGGCACCAAGTTTGGAGAATTGCTAACAAACAACAGAATCAACCAATTTGAGTTAGAAAAATACTCAGATAGCTCAAAATAGCTATCCTAGGAGATGTGTAGGAAGAAAGAGAAAAATGTCCCAGAATAGGCAACAAAAAGCAGAAGGAAAAAACCCAATCATACACGAGATTATCTATATGCTGGGTTTTGGTCAGGAATTGCCTTTCATCTCCATTCCCAAACTTTGTATAATGCAGCACCTGCACCACTGAACAATATATTGAGAATGCCACAGAATCATCTCTGCCAACTGGGAAGAATCTAATCCGAGCCTTTGATCCTTAGCCAGATGGCTTTCAACCCACCTCGATTTTTTATTTTGTTACTGTTAAATCATCACCCACTATTGCACTGAGTCACTGCCATTCTCTCAGAGGGATGCCTTTATCCACTGACCCTAGTAATTGCTTTTTCTATTAGCTTTATTCTTCAAAAATAATGAGCTTCTACAAAACTGCAATATCAAAGGCTCCACTGGTGACATCCACAGTAAATCTCCTCCTCTGGCTCTGGATGATACAAACAAGGATGAGCTCACTGCAGGCTACTCTTTGACACTGGCATTTCCACAACAAAGCTTGAGATGACTGTGCTTGGCTGGTGAGAGGAGGAAAATGGAGAGTGGCTAGTCTAAGCCCTGGTAGATAGTGAAGGAAAGTTATAAATCAGCCACCCTTCCAGTCTAGAAAATCTAGTCCTTCATTTAGAATCACATAGAATAAAACTTCCTTCTGTGACCCCAGCTGCTCTAATAAATGTCAGAGAGGTTTCTACCAGTTTTCTTTCTGTATTGGGAGAAGAGTTGAGATCAGCAAAGCTTGGGCATCTGGATGTTAATGTCTTTTTGGCAATAAATTATTTAGGAAAGGAAACACCAATGCATATTTAACATTTTATTTTAGAGCTTTCAGGAACTACCTCCTATTTTCTTACCATGTGATCTTCTCTACTGCCGTCATGCTTATACTACCTCTATGGCAAACTTGGATTCTGCCTCTGGTTTCCCAGGATCTGATAGGTGAACCTTTGACTTATCTTGCTAAGGTGCAGGTCTCCACATCAACTTCCTGCTGTCTCCTCACTATATTATATGCTCTTTCAGCTATTGTCCTCATCCCTCTAAATTACAAGCTAGGACTCTACCCAAAGGAGAACTTTCAGCTTTTGTTGCAAATGATCAAGCCTCAGGACATTTCTTGAACATATTCACCTTGCTTCATCTACTTCTTTCCTTTTACCAGCTTTTTTCAATGTATTGTCTTCCATCAGATTATAAACTCCTTAAGGGCAAGTGTAAAGAATAGCTTTTCTTCATCTCTTTCTGCATCTTCACAGTTTAGCTCAATTCCTATCACAGAAAGGGCTTAATAAATGTTTATTGATTGGTTGATTGATTCCCCTAATAGAATAGAAACTTGTTTGTGACCAGGGACGTCTTATTAATTTTTCTTTGTATCCTCAGCTTTTGGCATAATTGTCTGCCAATTATTAAGTACTTAATGAAAGCTTATTTTTATCTACCTAGTACATATTAAGTATGTACTATATTGTATATTGTAAAACATTATTTAACAAAATGTATATAATCAATATATGTATACTAAATAGATATATAACTACATGTATATCTGCATATTAATTACTACTCCTCAATCAACAAATACATAATTTCTTAGAATTCCATGTATGTGTGGGGCACTTCATATTAGAAACCTTCATATAAGAAATGGCAATGGTACTAAAGTGGTACATTTGAGCTTATGGTTTACATGTACATATTTGAGAGTGAATTTCTAAATGATGAAACTTAGATTGGGCTTGGGAAAGCCTTTATTAAAATGTTTGTTTAAAACCAGTGTGTTCTTCCCCAGTAAGGGAAGTCCTGAACTCAAATTCTGAGGCAGTTGTTATTGAAGATGCTTCTATTTTTTGGTACCCTGTGACTGTCAATGGATATGTTATGAGCATTATCAGGAGACCCCTTCCTCCTCAATGGCTCTGGACAGAGTATAGCCCATGGAACATTCCTAGAGGTGTCACTTCCAGGACCACATGACTTGAAATGGAGCCTCTTTTGGTAACTTATTTGTCCTGATCCTTTTGGTGGCTACTTTGATGTAAGACTTGGACAGTCTGAGTTTCTGGTTGGTTTCCTTTTTAATATATTTCCTCCCCATCTCCTTCTCTTTATGGGGGTGGGGGTGGGGAGTGGGGGGAGGTAAAAGATAGACTTCAACCAAATCAAATATCAAATATTTGTATCAAATAAGCCTAGCAATGAAATTAGGGGGAAAATGTCCACTTAGTTAATCCTTAGAAAAGTGAATTTCATCTTTTGGTGCACACACATTCTCTCTGTCTCTCTTTGTGTGTATGTCTTTGTCTCTTCTGTCTCTATCTCTCTGTCTCTCCTCCTCTCTGCCTTTGTCTCTGTTTCTCACTGTCTCTGTGTCAGCCTCTGTCTGTCTATCAATCTGTGCCTCTATCTCTATGTCTGTCTCTGTCTTTTTCTCTCTGTGTCTCTTTCTCTGTCTCTCTTTTTTGGTCTCTGTCTCTCACACACTCTTTCTCTTGGATTTCCTATAATGGAGAAAGAAAACATAGTATCCCTCTCCCTAAATGGAGATTGTCCCACACATGGTAGCTAGAGTATGTTCTACCTGAGTGAATCTGAAACTAGCTTTTGGACCTCTGGCTCCAGGCTTTGCTTTGTGTTTTTTTTTCCTGAAAAAAAATTCATGGCAAGCCTCAGGGCCATCTCTCCCCTACCTCACACTCCCCCCACCCCAAATGGACTTTAGGGGAAATTGATGGTTGATATTGAAAATCTGTTATTCATAGTCATCATCATAGTAATAGTAGTAGTAGAAGAAGAAAAAGTAAGAGTAGTAGAAGTAGTAGTAATAGTATTTGTAGTAGTTAGAAGAAGAAAAAGTAATAGTAGCAGTAGTAATAGTAGTAGTAGTAGAAGAAGTAATAGTAATAGTAGTAGAAATAGTAGTAGTAGTAATAGTAATTGTAGTAGCAGTAATAGAAATAGTAGTAGTTGTAGATGAAGAAGTAGTAGTAATAGTATTTGTAGTAGAAGAAGAAAAAGTAATAATATTAGTAGTAGAGGTAGTAATAATAGTAGTAGTAATAGTAGAAGAAGAAGTAATAGTAATAGTAGTAGAAATATCAGTAGTAGTAATAGTAGTTGTAGTAGTAGTAATAGAAATAGTAGTAGTTGTAGAAGAAGTAGTAGTAATAGTATTTGTAGTAGTTAAAAGAAGAAAAAGTAATAATATTAGTAGTAGAGGTAGTAGTAATAGTAGTAGTAGTAGAAGAAGTAATAGTAATAGTAGTAGAAATAGTTGTAGTAGTAGTAGTGGTAATAGAAATAGTAGTAGTTGTACAAGAAGTAGTAGTAATAGAAATAGTAGTAGTAGTAGTAGTAGAAGAAGAAGAAGAAGAAGAAACAAAAGTAGTTAGTAATAGCAGTAGTAAACGTAGTAATAGCAAAGGAAGAAGTAGTAGTAGAAAAAGGAGTAATAGTAGTAGTAGTAGAAGTGGTAGTGGTAGTAATAGTAATAGAAGTAGCAATAGAGGTAGTAGTAGTAGTAGAAGTAGCAATAGTCATAATAGTAGTAGAAATTGTAGTAGAGGTCATAATAGTAGTAGAAGTAGCAATAGTAGAAGAAGTAGTAGAAGTAGTAATAGTAGTCATAGTAATACCTATAATTTTATCATCACAACAACTCTAAGAAGAATGCTACTATTAATATCCCCATTTTATAGATAAAGAAACTGAGACAGAGATTAAGTATCTTGCCCAAGGTACCTCAACTAGTAAATGGCTGGGACCAAATTTGAATTCAACTTTTTCTGATTCTCAGTTCAGTGCTCTATTGTGCCACCTAGATTAGATTTATTTTGTCTGTCTCTGAAGAGAAAGACAAAGAACCAGCGGCTGAAAGTAATACATTCTGGCACATTATAAGTATAAAAATGGATGTGACTGGTCTCAAGCTTATCCCATTTTAGTTTATATTAAGTGTTGGAACAAAATGAGACACTTGTAGGTCATTCATCAGGGTTATAATGAACCCTAATATAGAAGGAATATTCAATAAGGGATTCTTCAGTATTTAGCTTGGATAGACTGTGTCCTTCTCACCTCCATATGGAAACTTGGTTGGTTTGTAGTTGTTCAGTGTATATTAATCCAAGGAGCCTAAATCTGAATGGCCTGGATTCCATATAGATAACCTTCTTATTATACCCTTAGCTGACCAAGAAGCAATGAGTAAAGCCAGTGATTTCTGGGGAAAAAGCTTTGTCAAGGTAGTCCTGGTTTGAACCTCAGCCCCTGAGTCCATAAAGCATTGAAGACACCTTTAATCCTGTTTAGGGAAGGAAAAAAAAATAACTACCCCCAGCCCACGTGGCAGGAAGTTGACAGATAGTGATTCTGTCATGATATGAGGTGACCAAAATAGTAATCCTGAGAAGGACATTTCTAGCCTAGAGTTAATCTTTTGAATTCAAGAGGTAAATTGGTGTAGGTTCACCTATTGCCACTGAATGCTGTCAGGAGGAGGAGCACCATCTCTGTCAAAGACATGATGTTTGAAAGAGCTCACCTGTTAGTTCAAAGACAAGATGAAGGTGAAATGTCTATTCAACAGTACCACGATGTACTTTGTATTTTAGGGTATAAGAATCCAACTTTTTGGAAATTTGTAGTTATAAATTACTATTTCATGTTTTAAGTCTTGTCAAAGTATGCTTGCAAATCATTTGTTTTGAGCATTTCATTTGTATATAGGAAATAAATAGCAAAATGGTGCAGTGGATAGAGCACTGAACACCAGAGTTCAAATCTGGCTTCAGATATATACTAGCAAGTCATTTAACCCTATTTGCCTCAGTTTCCTGATCTGTCAAATAAAGATAATAATACAACCTACCTCCCAAGGTAAAGATCAAATGAGATAATATTTATAAAGTATTTAGCACTAGTAGGATTAAATTAAAATATTAGCTTTTTAAAATCTGCATTATGCTTTGAACCCTTTTCTATTCCCTTTTGGAGTAATCCCAGATGTATTAAGTAATTATTAAATATTAAGTAATTAGTAATAAGTATTAGGTAATTTCCCTAAGAACTCCCCAAGGAGTATCCAAAGAGTGGAGAAAAAGAGCCTAACCTTTAATTTTAGGAGTCAGGCTCCCCCATGACTGGCCTCATGCAGATCCAGAGTCAGGGGGCTCTTGGGAGGGAGAGGGTCAGTCAGTGCTTCAGTTCTGCCGAGCCCAGCAATGGTTGTGTGTTTTTACACTCATAAGAGTAATAAAGTAGGCAGAAGGCCAACACTTTCAAGTTCTGGATCATAAGACTGAAGAATTCAGAATGAGAAAGCTTTTAGACGTCATCTAATTAAGTCAGGAGTTCTTAATGTTATTCATGTCATGGATCCCTCCAATAGTCTGAGGATGGCAGACTTGTTCTCAGAATGATGTTTTAATTAGTCAAAGTAAATGCCAGCCTATTTGTGATGACAAAGAACTGGAATTGAGTGGATGCCCCTTAGGTGGAGAATGTTAGGATATGTGAATGTGATGAAATATTATTGTTCTATAAGAAATAATGAGCAATCTGGGATAAGTACTCACTATTTGACAAAAACTGCTGGGAAAATTGGAAACTAGTGTGTAAGAAATTAGGGCTTGACCCACATCTAACACCACATACCAAGATAAGATCTAAATGGATTCATGATCTGGATATAAAGAGTGATATTATAAGTAAATTAGAGGATCGTAATATAGTTTATCTCTCAGACCTATGGAGATGGAATAAATTTATGTCCAAAGAAGAACTGGAACTCTTAATTGAAAACCAGATAGATAACTTTGACTATATTAAGTTAAAAAGTTTTTGTACAAACAAAATCAATGCAGACAAGATTAGGAGGGAAGCAATAAATTGGGAAATCATCTTTACATTTAAGGGTTCTGATAAAGGTCTCATCTCTAAAATATATAGAGAATTGTCTCATATTTATAAGAATTCAAGCCATTCTCCAATCGATAAATGGTCAAAGGATATGAACAGACAATTTTCAGAGGATGAAATTAAAACTATTTGTAGTCATATGAAAAGGTGCTCCAAATCACTATTGATCAGAGAAATGCAAATTAAGACAACCCTCAGGTACCACTACACACCTGTCAAATTCGCTAAAATGACAGGAAAAGATAATGATGAATGTTGGAGGGGATGTGGGAAGTCTGGGACACTGATACATTGTTGGTGGACGGATACAGCCATTTTGGAGAGCAATTTGGAACTATGCTCAAAAAGTTATCAAATTGTGCATACCCTTTGACCCAGCAGTGTTTCTATTGGGCTTATATCCCAAAGAAATCATAAAGGAAGGAAAGGGCCCCACATGTGCAAGAATGTTTGTGGCAGCCCTTTTTGTAGGGGCTAGAAACTGGAAACTGAATGGATGCCCATCAATTGGAGAGTGGCTGAATAAATTATGGTATATGAATGTTATGGAATATTATTGTTCTGCAAGAAACAACCAGCAGCATGATTTCAGAGAGGCCTGGAGAGACTTGCATGAACTGATGCTCAGTGAAATGAGCAGAACCAGGAGATCATTATACACGGCAACAACAATACTATATGAGAATCAGTTCTAATGGACATGGCTCTCTTCAACAATGAAATGTTTCAAACCACTTGCAATTGTTCACTGAAGAAAGCCATATACACCCAGAGAGAGGGATGTGAAATGTGGACCACAACATAACATTTTCATGCTCTCGATTGATGTTTGCTTGCATTGTGTTTCCTGTATCTGATTTTTCTTTCTTGTAGATATGATTTTTCTTGCACAACAATGATGTGTGGAAATATGTACATATATATATATATATTCGATTTGTCAAGTATTTTAACATAATTAACATGTAATGAATATCCTGCCATCTAGAGGAGGGGTGGGGAGTAGAGAGGAAAAATTTGTAACAGAAAGCTTTGTAAGGGTTAATGTTGAAGAATTACCCATACATATGTTTTGCAAATAAAAAATTAAAAAAAAAAGAAAGAATGAGCAAGCTGATTTCAGAAAAACTTGAAAAGACAGACATGAACCGATGCTAAGTGAAGTGTTCAAAACCAGAACATTGTACACAGTAACAGCAAGAATATGCGATGATCAAATGTGACTCTGCTCAACAATAAGGTGACTCAAAGGCAATTCCAATAGTCTTACAATGGAAAATGCCATTTGCATCCAGAGAGAGAACTATGAAGTCTGAATATAAATCAAAATATAGTATTTTCACTTTTGTTATTGGTTGTGGTTTATTTGGATGTTTTTTTCTTTCTGTTCTTCCCCTTTTTGATCTGATTTTTATTTTGGGTGGCATGATGAATATGGAAATATGTTTAGAATAATTGCACATGGATGCCCATCAATTGGAGAATGGCTGAACAAATTATGGTATATGAATGTTATGGAATATTATTGTTCTATAAGAAATGACCAGCAGGATGATTTCAGAGAGGCCTGGAGAGACTTGCATGAACTGATGCTGAGTGAAATCAGCAGAACCAGGAGAACATACACAGCAACAAGACTATATGATGACATGGTTCTCTTAAACAATGAGGTGATTCAAACCAGTTCCTATTGTTCAGAAATGAAGATAGTCATATACATCCAGAGAGAGGCCTGTGGGAATTGAGTGTGGACCACAAC
>JAJPUD010018995.1:5067-27458 GCA_023553655.1 Myrmecobius fasciatus
ATATATATATATATATATATGTGTCTATATAGTCATAGAAGCAATCCCAATAATGGCTGCTCAGAAATCAATGATGCTTCCATATGGATGGTCAATTTCTGAAGGATAAATCTTGTACTACTAATGAGAGGAATCATGCAGGTCAAAGACAAAAGATGAAATGACCTAACCAAGCATCCCAGAAAGCTTGACTGTTACATCTACCTTGACCACTCATTTTCAGGAAGGATGCTTCCATTCCACAGCCTTTCAAGTATAACACAGTGTATAAGAAGCCCAGTGTATAAGAAACCCTCTTCTTCAAGGGGAAGTAATAGCTACCCAAAAGGTCTGGAAAGATGATGTCTTGCACTTAAGAGTAGAAAATAGTTAAAAACCATAAAGCCCCCTTACCAATTTTATAATCCCCGACAGATCAGAGATTTAACAGTGTGATAGGCATAACTTGGAGAAAGGAGGGTGAGGTATGTTAAAAAGAAACATTGAGACTGAAGAATTGGCTTGCAGTTATAATATGTGCTGGTGAAGACATTAAAGAAAGTTGAGGGGATGTGTTAAACTAATTAGGGCATATCTATGTCAGTGAAGGTGCTTTGTTGGCTTTTAAGGGATGTGAAATGGGTGGGAGTGCCTCTCTCCTTCCCTTTCTCATACTGATGGATTTATAACTGACAATAGCAAAACACAGGAAAGGCAATATTGAAAAATGGAGAGCTGTGGAAGGAGAAATCAAAGAGAGTAGGAGAACTCAGATATACCATTCATTCCTTAGTGCCTAGCTTGTAAAACAAAGGCTGGCAAATTTGTGTTGGCACTAATAGGGCAGGGTTAGTCATACAACAATAGCAGTCCTTGGGAAGAAAGGAGGCTTTAAATGGAGAGGGAGGAAAAGCAAACTTCTACTTCTTAAATAAAAGACAGCAACAATTTAATCCCAATCTATTAATGAAGAAACTGGGTGCTCATCTTTTGCTATACAATCACCTTCTCCAAAACATTGACAAACTCTTAAAGGTTATGGCACTGTCATCATACTAGTCAGCTTCTAGGATCATCCTATCTATGATGCTACCCAACTGCTCATCTGAAATATTCACTTCAACCATCATGCATAATACCTGTAACAATTCATTTCAGGAACTCTTGTCATCTTTATCCAAGTTATATAACAGAAAAGCAAAATACAGTTTATTCTGGCTGCTCAGTGGTTGTGGTCAATTCACATCTTTGCTTTTCTCATTATCTTTGATTGGTCTGAAGTGAGCCAGAGTTTTAATTAATCCAAGGAAGTTTACCTGATCCTCTCCCTCAGAAAATAAGACACTGATAATCTCATCTCTTAGAGGTTTGATGGCAAACTCTGGAATCTGCTAGAAGTCTTTCCGGGTGAAAGTACTATTTTCTTCTTTGTCCAGACTAGGAAACTGGGTATACAAATAGGAGATTTAACTGTGGGAAAAGCTGCTTGCTCTCTCTCCCTCCCTTCCTTCCTCCCTCTCTCCTTTCCTTCCTCCCTCTCTTCCTCCTTCTCTCTGTCTCTCTGTCTGTCTCTCTGTCTGTCTGTCTGTCTGTCTCTCTCTCTCTCTCACATCTCCTTGAGATCTTTGTTGAATAATAACTTTGAAGTCTGAGAACCAATCACTGAGATGGACAAGCTTTGCTGAGGCAGTGTCAACAGCCAGAAGCAGTGGCAGCTACAGCAGGGAGATAAAAGGGAAGAAAAAAATAGAGGACAAGAAGGGGAAAGAGTGTGAGGTTTTTGTGCCTTAATTCATAGTCAATTTTTGTGAAGGTCCTATGCATTGCTGAGAAAAAGTATTTCTTTTTCAGGTACTCTAAATCACAATTGATCAGAGTAATACAAATTAAGACAACTCTGAGGTACCACTACACACTGCTCAGATTAGCTAAGATGAAAGGAAAAGATAATGACAAATTTTGGAGGAGATGTGGGAAAACTGGGATACTAATACATTGTTGTTGGAGTTGTGAAGTGATCCAACCAATCTGGAGAGTAATTTGAAACTATGCCTAAAGGACTATCAAAATGTGCATACTGTTTCATCCAGCAGTGTTTCTACTGGGCTTATATCCCAAAGAAATCTTAAAGGAGAGAAAGGGATCAACATGTGCAAAAATGTTTGTGGCAGCCCTTTTTGTACTGGCAAGAAATTAGGAATTGAGTGGGTGCCCATCATTTGGAGAATGGCTGAATAAGTTAGGGTATAGAATATTACTGTTCTGTAAGAAACAATTAGCAGGATGATTTCAGAGAGGACTGGAGAGACTTACATGAACTGATGCTAAGTGACATGAGCATTAGCAGGAAATCATTATACGTGGCAACAGCAAGATTATATGATGATCAATTCTGATGGACATGGCTCTTCTCAATATTGCGGTGATTCAGGCCAGTTCCAATAATCTTGTGATGAAGACAGCCATCTATACCCAGAGAAAAGACTATGGGAATTGAGTGGGGATCACAACATAGCATTTTCACTCTTTTTGTTGTTTGCTTGCATTTTATTTTCTTTCTTATTTTTTCCTTTTTGATTTGATTTTTCTTGTGCAGCAAAATAATTGTAAAAATATGTATGCATATATTGGATTTAACATATACTTACCATATTTAACATGTATTAGGTTACTTGCTATCTAGGGAAGGAGGTGAAGGGAAGAGGAGGAAATTGGAACACAAGATTTTGCAAGGGTTAATGTTAAATAATTATCCATGCATATGTTTTTATAATAAAAATCTTTAACAAAAAAGGAAAAAAAAGTCTAATTTTTCTATTACTATTCAGTTTTCTCCAGAGGTGTATCATGTCTAACATTTCTGAGATACTATTCATCTGTTTTAAGATTTTTTAATTTATATTATGATTAGACTTCTCTAGGTCTCACAAGGGAAAGTTGAAGTTTGTCATAAATATAATAATAAATTTGCTTTAAGGATTTGGATTCTGGTCAAATTGAAATCAGCAAAGTAATAAGAAAAAGACCAAAAAGTAACAAAACAAAATATAAAGAATGTAAAAAATCAAAGAATGCAAGCCACATCATAAGAAATACAACTGATTCGGAAAATAGATCACGAAAACATGCAAAATTGAGCTACCTGAAAATCTGATGTTTTTTTTTTGGGGGGGGGGTTAAACATGTATGGTTTTTTTTTTTTAGTATTTTAGTACACATTTCTTTATGAATCGTGTTGGGAGAGAAAAATCAGAAGAAAAGGGAAAAACCATGGGAGAAAAGTAAACATAGCATATGTTAGTTTACATCCAATCTTCATAGTACTTTTTCTGGATGCAGATGGCATTTTCTATTCAAAGTTCATAAAGATTGCCTTGGATCATTGAACTAATGAGAACAGAGTCTTTCATTGTTAAGATTTTCTTCTAAAAAATCTCAATATGATAATACAAAATTTAACTAAAGAAAATTGCCCTGAAGCCTTAAAACAGGAGGGGAAAGTAGAAATAGAAAAAAAATACACTTAAAGAGATTCTTCAAGGAAAATTTACAGCAATATCATAGCCAAAACCCAGAGGTTAAGGAAAAAATATTATGAGCATCAAGGGAGAAAAACAAAAATATAATGCAGAATTAGAATTACACAATTAGAATTGCATAAGATTGAGCAGTGACTATCATAAAATACTACAGGTCTTGGAATATTACATATCAAAGAGCAAAGGAACTAGATTTATATCCAAAATATCATACCCAGCAAAGTATTGCATAATTCTGAACAAAAATAAAAACAAAAAAAAGATATTCAATGAATTGCCATTCAGGATTCCATAGCAATAAGAGCTGAACTTAATGGAAAATTTGACATACAAAATCCAAGAGAAATATAAAGTTAGCATCAAAGGCTAATTACAAGGGGCTCAATAAGGACAAACTGTCTATGTTTAATATGTGGAAATGTAAACTACATGTGATTTTTATAAGTGGGTTGTTAAAAAAAAAGATTGGGGTAGACTTGAGTAAGATGTGTTTGGACAAAGCAAATCTGTATAAGAACAAGTAAAAAGGATAATTACATTGCACGAATGAGATGTGACAGCAAGAACTCACACAAAGGAATTAGATGAGGGAAGAGAGCTGTTAATTCTGGAATCCTATTCACATTAGGAATGGGTTAAACAATACACACATACATATAAAAAATTTATATATGGACATATATGTATACGTATTTATATAAAAATATTCCAAGTTTATAAAGAAATAGGAGATGAATAGGATGAAGGGATATAGAAGGGTGTGTATATTAGTTGGAATGGGATTGAAAAAAGGGAAATAGTAGAGGGAGAAGATGAGAGAGGGATTCAAGTTGGATGGGTAAGTTAAGTAATAGCAAGGCAATGTAATGGTACAAATGAAGTGTAGGAATCAATAACAATAGAAAATAAGAGACACATACAAACAATAAAATAATGAGTAGAATTTATAAGGAAAAAATCAGGGATAGTAATAATGATCTCAGACAAGTTATAACTTAAATAGATATAATCAAAAGAGGAAAAGAGAAAAAAATACGCTATAGATCAGCCATATTAATAAATATTGTTTTAGAATACTTAAAATAACTAGACAATATAAGGTTCAAATATTGCTATGGTTTAGGAAATGATGAATAGGTGAATCAGGAAAATGAATTTGTGGAAAGATCTGGACTTATGAAGGATGATGGTATCCACCTTCAGAGAAACAGAAGAAAAATAAATCTAGTATAGCCTTACATAGATATCTATGAATATATATGTATGTATGTTTATAAGATTATAGATATCTATGTATGAGTAAATTTATACATACAATATACATTATATGTGTTATATATAAATGCATGTATATATAAAATTATATCCATGCTTAATTGTAGTCTTCATGTAGAAGCTAAGGAGAAGAGAAAGAAGAAAAGATTAAAGTTAAAAGTGCACAACACAGAACAAAAGAAAATCAATGAAGAAGCAAAGGAAAGATGGACAGTTGTGAACATGAGATGTAGTATTTATTTATTTAGATTCTTTGAAATGGAAATGTATTATCTTGTATTTGTAATCCTGTTATGTGCACATGACATTGTTTTTTTTAATTTTGTACTTATATTAAATAAATAATTATTTTTAATTAAATAATTTGATGTTGAAAATCAATTTCATCTCTTCCAGAATTTCTTGTTGAGCTTGCATCCAATTCACTTTTTTCCCCTTGAAGCTTTTCTTGTAGTTCTTTTTATCCTACTCTTTTCTTCTGAATTTATGTCTTGATATTTCTTGTAACTATAGCAGATTTTTATGATCAGGTTCTTTTTTTCTTTTGCTATTTGCTCATTTTTTCAGTCCATTTCTTAACTTTGAATTTTATATTAAAATTGGGCTCTGTTGCTGTCATAGTTGGGGAAGGAGCACTCCCAATTTTCTGTCTCCTTTGCACTGTTGTATTTAGAGGTAGGGAGAAAGTACTGTCTTAAGCTTCAGGTCTTTTTAGCACTGCTGTTTCCAGAGCCACTTTGAGGAATTTGGAATTTTTTTATTCTTTTGAGGTGGTATCATCTGGAGAGTGTGGTCACTATCACCTGGTCTGCATTGTACTCCTTACCAGGTTAAGAACCCTGCTTCCTTAAAATTGTAATTAACACTACTCCTCAGGTATCCTGGTCATTTAGGACCAGAAATGATATTGTTTTTCAGGGTTTCTGATCCTTGTGAGAAAAAGAAATAATGCCCCTCAGAATTTCTATTTCCTTTTGTCACAATTTAATTTTCTCTGTCTTTGAACTATCAACCAGAAGTGACTATAGGCAGAGTTGCCAAATATTTTTCCTTGAGGTTCCTACTTCCTTTTGACTGAACTTCCCTTTTGACCTCGAGCTATGTCCCTGACGTGTATAAAGCAATGGAGTTATCAAACATCATTTTATCCTATTTATCTTCCAAACACAAAGATCACCTCTAATTCTTTTTTGACCACATGTCAGGAACCCTTAAAATCTCTGTTTTTTTGTTCTCAAATCTAGCATTTTCTCTACTATTCCATGCTGCTTCTTTTTATAATGTACACCCTAACCAAAACCTATAGTAACAGAGCTATACAAAGCTAGAGATAGAAAGAAACCTAAAATTTGTTACTTTACAGATGAGGATCATATAGAATACATGTTTGAGCAAGATAAAACCAATTTAAAGCAAATCCTAGGGGCCAGATTTCTTGGGCTAATTCTCTTTCCATGTTGTCATAGTTGCCACATTAAGGTTACCATGGAAATGATGCTAAATCCTTAAAATAAACCATTTGAACACATGCATATATATGTATATAGACAATATTGTAATGTATATATGCATATTGGATTCTGGCTACACATATATACATATGTGTTCATTTATATTTGTATATACACACATGCATCAGTTCCTTCAACATAAATCTAAATAAGGCTACTAGTCATGAAAGTGCAATATATCATGTCACATAAATTATCTTTGGATTTTTTTTGAGACTACTTGTTTATAAGTTGTCACAAAATCAATTAGGGTCATGTAGCTGAATCAGATCATACATTTTATGATCCCAATCAACAGAAGTGTGGTTTATAATTTATAACTGTTTAATCAGATAATAATAGAATATCATTTTTATTAGGAGTAAAAATGAAAATATTGCTGCAGACAAAATGTGAGCCAGCGAGTGTCATGAAGTTAATCACCCATTCCTCTTGTATAACCTTTTTTTCTGTGGTTTTTCAAAAAAACTCTGGGTTATACTTCTACATGACTTCTCAGCTTCTTTACTAGATCAATATCCATACTATATCCCTAACTATAAATTTATTGAATCTACACCCAAAATGCTTACTTGGGACATTTTCTCTTCTTTTTCTTTACAATAATTTTTTCATTTCTATTTATTTTACTATCATCTCTATTCACAGATAATTCACATACTTCACAGATCAAGATATGTATATGATGGAGAGCAAAGCACATACATACACAGATGATAGATGGATGGATGGATAGGTAATAGCCTCAGTCCCTCATTGCCAATTTCCTATTGTGTATTTTAAACTAGATGGTTCAGAGTGATATTCAACAAAACATATCCAAAATTGATATTATTTTCCCTCAAAAAATTGCCTCTTCCAAATTCACCTGATTCTACAGAAAAGACTAGGACCCTTTCAGTGTTTCAGGTTCATAAATTCAGGGTTATCGTGGATTTCTCACTTTATATTCACCATATATCAAATTAGCTGTCAAATCCTGCCCATTCTACCTCCATATTTTACATCTGTCATGTTTTCATTACTCTTCTTAATTCAGACCCTCTTTACTATTCATATATGTTATCTCAACAAACTTCCAATTAGTCTTCATGCCTCAGGTCTCTCACTACTACAGTACAATGCATATAGTCTGATAAAGTAATTCTGTTTAAGTGTATATCTGATCACTGTATCACCCCACTCAATAAACTCCATTTCTTCCTCCTGTCTAGGAGATGACATATAAAATCATCTATTTAGTTTTTAAAAACATTAACCTGTCCTTGACTTGTCTTTCTAGCTTCAAATGTAATACAATTCTATTGAATTGAATTGTAATAAAACTAGACCATTTCGTACCAAAAAATTGAACTCCTTTTTTCTCACAAACAACGGATCATTTCCCAAATCACTGTGTTTGCACTGACCAATATATATTTTTGTTCCCTCTGCTTGAGAGTCCCTCTCTTCCTTTAAGATGCATCTTAATCTGGATGGTGGCAAGGCAGGCACAAACCTAAAACTGTGTTACAAAACAGCAGTCATCATTTGGTATTGGCTAAGAAAGAGAGTGTGGATTAGTGGAATTGATTAGAAACACATGACAAAATAATTAAGACATATAGTAATCTAATATTTGATAAACCCTCCCAAAATATAGAGTAACAAATCACTACTTGAAAAAATTGCTGGAGAAAACTGGAAAATAATATGCAGACATATTTTGACTTTTGACAGAAAATGTCTTCTGCATCCAGAAAAAAAGAGCTAAAGAACCTGAGTGGAAATCAACAAAGGCTATGTTCACTTCTTTTCATCTCTCCCATGGTTTTTCACTTTTTCTTTGATTTTCCTCTCCCAATATGATTCATAAAATAATGTGTATTAAAAATGAATACATTTGCCAGGAAAAAAAGCATAAAAATCAAATTCAATTAAGACTTTGTACTTTTCCTCCTTTATTACAAAGGATAACTCTGGGTGGATAGGCAACCACTATATTTGGAAATAAAGGCAATAGTTATATAAAAAATGCTTCTTAATCATCTTTTCCCTGCAGCTTTTCCTTAATTCACTAACTGCTAGTGTTCTCCTTTTTAAATTACTTCTATTTTGTAATAATGTATATTAATATTTACTCACTTTATATTTATGTTATGTATATATATATACATACATATCTATATCTCTATATATATATATGTATCTATATCTATATCTATCTATCTATATCTATCTATATATATATATATTATGTGTATTTGTTGTCTTCCACAATGAAAAATAAGATTTTGGGGTGGATGTCTGTATGCATTTGTGTGTGTGTGTGTGTGTGTGTGTGTGTGTGTGAGAGAGAGAGAGAGAGAGAGAGAGAGAGAGAGAGAGAGAAAGACAGAGAGAGACAGAGACAGAAACAGAGACAGAGACAGAAACAGAGACAGAGAGAGACAAAGAGAGACAGAAAGACATAAAGCGACAGAGACACAAAGACAGACAGACAGACAGACACACACACACAGAATTTTTTTCTTTGCATTTGTTGTCTCTGCTTTTCCAACCAAAGCTGAGGCCACAGGTAAAGAACTGAATAAATGCTGACTGATTGTTAGATTGATTTATATAGAATTTAGAATTCTTGAGGCTGACACTACTTGAAAATCTAAACAGCCATTTTGCCAGCTAAAGTAGGATTTTCCTCTAGGGCTATTTCCCCCATTTCTTTTAACTAATAAAATAAAATTAAAAAAAAAAACTTTAAGCATAATTTAAAAAAATTAAAATGACTATGTGTGTGTAAAACACACATACATGCATATATATAATATGTGTATTTATGTGTATATTGCATATGTGTTTTAATATGGAAATCACTGATAATGGAAGTGTCTTTTACTTTTCTTATATACATATACAAATACACACACACATCTCACACTGTCACCATCACCATCAACACCAAGATCAACACAAACAAATCATCATATATAAGGGAAATGCAAAATAAAAGAGAATGAAGGATTTTTAAAAAATATTCTGCCTTTTAAGTTGCTCTTGATGACAAAAATACTGATTCAAAAAAAAGGATCAACTTTAGGACACTAAGCTAAAATATTCAAAGATGCCTTAGTTATTCAGTTGTCACCACTATTCTCTGGAAGAGTTTTACCACTTAATTACATCGGAGGACAAAGCCATTTATTAATAAGAATCATTACATATTGAATATGTACGACCGAGTCAGGAAAGGTATTTGTGAAGACTGATCCAAAAATTCATTTTTCATTCAATGTCTTCCTTCCCAATATCTCCTATTTGATTACTGTTGCCTTTGAATAGGCTTGTTTGTAGTAGAAACTTAAATTTTATCATTAAGCAAAAACTGGATCTATATAAACATTGCCTAAATTATAGAATTGAAAGATAAAAAATATTTGGATCAGCTTGAATGAGAACTGAATCTATTCACTCTCTAAATCTAATGAAGCAGAGCAACACGAATAAAAAAAAAAAAACAACTTCAAAACTGAAACGGAATGATCTCTATATCTTGAAATGTTAACATTAAAATATATAAACTTTTTTTAGTCAAATTCTTCATTTTTACTTGTGCTAAGGCAAGTTAAAATGTCACAATTACTCTATGGATGACCTTGAAAAACTTGATACCTCAAGGAAAAAATATGCTTCATAAAAAGAATAGTCCTAAATTAGTCTGACAGCAGTATGTTTAAATCACAGATTCAGGGCCTTAAGAAGTTCTCCTCAAGATGTGAAGTAAGCCAAAAAATTCAGGAAAACTTCCCTGAAACGTGGAGGATAGGTGTCAGAAAAAGATGAGTAAAGATTGACAAGACTTTAAGTTTCAGTAAAATTTTCATATTTGTGTTATCCTTGTATCTCTCATTCTTTCATTTACTTTTCTATGCAAAATAGTGGATAATTAGAATGTCTGAGGTCAACACAAATGGATGAATGATATCTCAGCTGTATATAAGAAATGATGCAATGACCTTAGGAGAATGACTTCATTGATAGGCTGAACCTTCAGAACTCAAATACAGAGAGAGAGAGAGAGTGAGAGAGAGAGAGAGAGAGAGAGAGAGAGAGAGAGAAAGAGAGAGAAATAGACATAAAGAGATAAACATATATATGTATATATATATGCACACATATAAATAAACACATATATCATATATAAACGTATATATGGAGTTTCTATTACTATTTATTTGAAATATTCATATATTCATCATAATGTTTTATTTCAGCCTTCTTTCTTTACTTTTTTGAGATCTGATGTTATACTGGGTGCCATGTAATAGCAAACTTCATCCAAAATTATCAAAATGCATGCCTTCTTGAAGTTCACTAATATATTGAGAAAATTATCATAGCCCAACAGGTCAAAAGATTTATGGCATGCATAAGTACAATTTGATATATGTACCAACTATGACATGCAGAATAAATATTAATTTAAATTATGAATTTTAACAAAAGGGACACATTTCCATTAAAGGTGTTCATGAGAATGACATAGAGGATGTTGTGCTCACAGGTCAAACAAAAAAAATTACTTATATAACCTATATCAACATAAGGTAGAAATGGCTTTGTAATTAGACATAAAGGGTGATACTATAAGCAAATGAAGCAAGCAAAGGATATTTTATCTATCAGATCTTTGGATACGAGAGAAATTAAAGACAAAACAAAAAATGGAGAAGATGATGATATACAAAAATTTTTGAATACAATGAATTATTTTTTTTACAAAAAAAACCAATGAAGTCAAGATTAGAAAGGAAGCAGGAACCTAGGAAATATTTATTCAGTCAACGTTTCTGATAAAAGCTTCATTTCTAAAATACATAGAGGACTGAGTCAAATTTATAAGAAATCAAATCATTTCCAAATTGTTAAATAATCAAAGAATAGGAACAGACAACTTTCAGATCAAGAAACTAAAGTCATCTGTATTAATACAAAAATGTTCTAAATCCTGATTGATTAGAAAAATGCAAATTAAAACAACTCTGAGCTATGACTTCACACCTATCAGACTAACTAAGATGACAGGAAAAGATAATGGTAAATGTTGGAGGGAATGTGGGAAAACTGGGATACTAATTCATTGTTGATGGAGTTGTGAAATGATCCAGCTACTATGTAGGATAATTTGGAACTGTGCTAAAAGGGCTATAAAACTTTCATAACCTCTGATCCAGCATTGTCAATATTGGATCTCTATACCAAAGAAATCACAAAAGAGAGAAAAGGATCTATATGTGGGAAAATGTTTGCAGGAGCTCTATTTGTGGTGGCAAGGAACTGAAAATTGAGTAGATAGATGCTCATCATCTGGGAAATGGCCAAATAGGTTATGGTCTATGAATGTAATGGAAAATAATTGTTCTGTAAGAAACAATGAGTGAGCTGATTTCCAAAAATCTTGGGAATATTTGTATGAATTGTTGTTGAATAAAGTGAGCAGAACTAAGAACAGCAAGATTGTTTCATGATCAACCATAATAACCTTAGTTCCTTTCAATGATACAATGATAGAAGTCAGTTCCAAAAGGACGTGAGGTGGAAAATGCCATCCTTATCCAGAGAAAGAGTTATTCATATTGAATTCAAATTGAAGCATACAATTTTCACCTTTTGCCTTGTTTTGTTATTTTTTTTCTTCCTTGTGCTTTTCCCCTTTTTGCTCTGATTTTTCTTTCCCAACATAACTAATTAGAAATATGTTAAAAATAATTGCCTCTGTATAAACTTGTTCCTTGCTGACTTAGGAGGGATGGAGGTAACAGAGGGAGGGAGGAAGAAAAAGTATTTTTGGAACTCAAAATCTTACAAAAGTTAATGTGGAAATGATGTTTACATGTAATGGCAAAAATAAAATAATATTTTAGAAAAAGATTTTCTATTCATGATCAATTTTCCAAAATTTCTTGTTTATAGAAGATAGTGATTCCTCAATTATATCTCCAAATACTCAAAATAAATTAATCTAGTCATGCTCACAGAAAAAAGAAAAGTGATGATAAATTAATCAATTAACTAATCTACTAACCAACTAGAAAAAAATTTATTAGGCAGCTACTGTGATGCTAGTAGCTGAGAACTCAGACACAAAGAGAGAAATAAACATTTATTTAAAAAAACATCTATTTATACATATGTATTCATATATAATGATAAATACAAAAACATAGGGTGTGAGGGTGAATAGGTAGGTGTATATGTATATATGTACATATACAATAGATATGTATATATTTATAGAGACACAAAGACTTGGATGAGAAAACCCTATCTGACAGTACAGATAAGGTACTTTTCTGTAACATACAGTCTTATAGAGTAATAAAAGGCATTGAATGTTAAATGATTTCCCCATGGTCAAATGACAGCATAATTCCAAAACAAACATTTGCAAACAATTCTTCATAACTTCAGGCTTAGACCTCTATCTTCTATAATATGCTGTCTCTATAGCTTAAACATGCAGTTATGCAGTTAATTGTATGGAATCAGATCTGGGTTAAGATCTAGCTTCAGACACTTACTGGATTTATGACATTCAAAAATGTACTACATCTATCTTCCCAGTTTACGAATCTGAAAAATAAGAACAATAATAGCAACTACTTTTCAGGAAATAAAATAAAACAACATTTTTTATTAAAGCTTTTTATTTGTATAACATATGTATGGGTAGTTCCCCAGCATTGTTCTTTACAAAGCTTTCCATTACAAATTTTACCCCCTGTCCCCTCCCCTCCCCTAGATGGCAGGAAGTCCACTACATGTTAATAATGTTAAAATACTTGACAAGTTGTGCAAGAAAAATTCTATCTACAAGAAAAAAAAAAGAAAATCAGAGAAAGGAAACAATGCAAGCAAACCTCAATAGAGAGCATGAAAATGTTCTGTTGTGGTCCATATTTCATATCCCTCTCTCTGGGTGTATATGGTTTTCTTCAGTGAACAATTGGAACTGGTTTGAGACAATTCTTTGTTGCAGAGAGCCATGTCCATCAGAATTGATCATCATGTAATATTGTTGTTGCTGTGTATAATGATCTCCTGGTTCTGCTCATTTCATTCGGCATCAGTTCTTGCAAGTCTCTCCAGGCATAAGACAACATTTGTAAAGCATTTTGCAAACCTTAAAGCACTGTATCAATGATAGTAGTGATAATAGCAGTAGCAGCAGCAGCAGTATAGTAATACATAAAATAAATATAAGGTAATTAAAAATATGATCATTAATGAAGGACAGCACTAGCATTTAGGAATATTGCAAAGGTGATTCTTAAACTGACATGAAAGAAAACAGATTTTTTGATGGTTAAAGTGAAGATTGGCTACGTTTCAGAAACTGGATATAGTGAGAAAAATGGAAAAGGAGTGGAAATTGAAATGTCATGGAGGAAAAACATAAAAAGGGGCAGTTTGATGAACCAAGGAATAAAAGATGAGAAATAATACATAGTGATGGAGGAAATAATTAATATTACTCATATTTGTCATTACATAAATCATGAATAGATACTTTAGGTTAAATCACATTTGAAAAACCAAAGTGCTCACTTTCAAGGATTTCAAAGTGAATTCTTGCATAAAAACCTGATCTTTTACTAATGATATTGCTGTATTATTACTATATAAGAACATATGAACACACAATCATAACATTATAACTAGGAAAGGTCTTATACCTCTGAGGGATCTTAACAAACATAATCTAAGTAACTAATGTATTGAAGAAATAGAGAACAAGAAATAAATGCCTTGCTCAATGTCATATATGTACCAATTCTGGAATTCATACATTTATGAACAGATTTGTAATTCAAGTTTTAATTCATTTTCATTCATATATCTCCTGTGAAAAACCATTTTAAACTTATTTTCACTTTATGGGCTATTGTCATACTGGAAACCATGGAAAGCTATCTTCTCAAAAGAAAATAAATTAGGAAGCATTTCTAGAAAAATGGCAGAGAAAGTTAGTAAATTTCAATCTCTCCAGATTTTTCCTACAAATAGAACAAATTTGTGCATCAGAGAGAACATAGAACATAGGCACATCATATGTATCCATATGAAAAATTAAGAAGACAGGACAGAACAGGAGCCCTCCTGATACAACCTAAAAAGATCTGAAGAAAAACCCCAGGCTAGGGATTAAACAGTGTGAAGTGCAAACAAGTCCAGGTTAGCTCCTCTGAAACATCAAGCGGGGAACCAATTGTGGTTAGCTAGAATCTTAACAGGAATCACAGAAATGTTCACCTTACAGACAGTGTGAGGAATCAGAGGTCTGAGTGTAGAAAGACTGAGGGAACTTCTAGTGATTAGAAATGGCAGGGCCAGCTGTGCTAGAGTCACAGTGTTGGACAAGAAGGAGCCAGGATACCCAGTGAGTGCAGAAATAGTGGGGCAGGGACACTGCTGGCTGCAGATGCTTGCAGGAGGGTGGAGGTACAAGTTTGGAGTTCCAGGTCAGAGATGTTAGGGATGGGATACTAGACCTGCCCTTTACCCAAACTGGCTATTAGGAGGCATCTTCAGATACAAACAAAAATCCTTTATTCTGTTCTCACAAGAAGCAGGCCAGTATACTCACTAGGCAGTCTAGTAGAGTGTGAGACAGTACAGAAGCAGAAATTGGGCTATATAGCCAAAAACCACGAATTTTTCTTTACCCTGTTGACTTTTGAATTCATTGGTTGGACTGAATTCTTCAGGAACACAGAAGGGGGATGTTGGCCAATGTACAACAATGTTTCCTTTTTTGGCATAAGCAACCTGAAACTTGCCTAAGGGCTGATCTACTTTACTCTACAATCTCTGATAAATCTTCACTTGTTTCACTCAGAGAGGAGAGCTGAAATGAAGCTAGAGACATCATCCACAACCCTCTACCCCAATTAGAAGTACTTACACCAATGCTTCTCATTAAAAAAAGGAAATTGGAAAAGAAGAAAGAAACCAACCACAGAAATCTACTATGAGAATAGGGAAGATCAGAATTCATCTTCAAAGGAGGACATTTAAGTAAAAGAATGCTACATTCTGCCCCAAAGAGTAATGTTAAATGGCTCCCTGCCCAAAGAGAATTAATTTATAGAAGAACTCAAAAAAGAATTTAAAAATCAAATGAAAACACTGAAGAAAAAATAAATAAATAAATAAATAAATAAGATCCATTTAAGAGAAAAAGATTTTGAAAAAAAGATTTTGAAAGATTTTGTCTAGCTAGAAAAATAGAGACAGAGTCTTAAATGCAAAAATAACTCTTTGAAAATTAGAATCTTTTAAGAAAGGGGAAGCCAGTGAAGTTGTAATATATAAAGAAATAATGAAACAATATAAAGAATGAAAAAAAAATAGAACAGGATTTGAAACATAAGAAAAACATCAGATTTGGACAACAAAACAAGAAAAGATAATGTAACAATAATTGTTATGACCAAAAAAGAACTATAAGCCAATAATGCAAGAAATAATCAAAGAAAAATGTCCTGGTGTGATAGAACAGGAGGACAAAGTAGAAATAATAATAATTTTTTAAAATACTGATTACCACCTCAAAGAGAACATTCCTTAGAAACACATAGGAATATTACTGCCAAATTTTGAAATCCCCATATCAAAGAGAAAATTCTACAACAAAAAAGAAACAAAACAAGGAATTCAAATATACTTGAGCTAAAATTAAAATTGTATAGGACTTATCAGCAGTCACAATAAAAGACCCCAGACTCTAGAACCATATATACTGGCTATCAAAAGAATTAGGTTTGTGGACAAAAATCTCATATCCAGGAAAATTATCTACAATATCGAATGAAAAAAGAACATTTAGCAAATTTTCAGGACTTTCTTTCAATCAAACATAACCTCAAGAAAAAAATTAACATGTTAAAGCTAATAGCAAAGATTAATTTCAAGACATTTAACATGGACAAATTGTTTATGTTTTTTTAGTTGGAAATATATACTATATGTTCGAGATTGACATAAGCAATTGGGTAGCTCAAAAAAGAGATTGGGGCAGAGTTAATGTAAAAATAGTAATCATATTATATAAATGTGGTTCAGAGGAACAATAGCCACAGAGGCATTAAAGGGAGGAAGAAGCCTTGTTGTTCTGAAAACCTATTCACATCTGGAATGTGTTAAATAGACAACACTACATATACCATGAAGGATATAGCACCTTACTATATAAGAACATATGAACAAACAATCATAACATAATAACCAGGAAAGGTCTTATACCTCTGAGGGATCTTAACAAACATATAATCTAAGTAACTAATGTATTGATGAAGAAATAGAGAACAAGAAGTAAATTCCTTGCTCAGTGTCAATCTAGAGAGATGGAAATTTACTAACCTATTCTGCCATTTTTCTAGAAATGCTTCCTAATTTATTTTTTTTGAGAAGATAGCTTTCCATGGTTTCCAGTATGACAATACCCCATAAAGTGAAAATAAATTTAAAATGTTTTTTTCACAGGAGATATATGAATGAAAATGAATTAAACCCTGAATTACATATCTATTTATAAATGTATGAAGGGCAGAGAGGGAAGCAAAAGATTGGGAAGGAGTAGAAAAGAAGGATCCATGAGTTGGGGAATGTTAAGTGATAGCAAGCAAAGTTAAGGAGCAGAATTAAAGTAAAGAGTAAAGAGGGATATAAAAGATATGTGTGGGTATGTGGGGGAGAAAGAATGAGTGTGTATGTGCGTATGTATACATGTATAAATCTCATATATAAACCTCATGCTTATGTATCTATACTATAGTCTATACTATACTATATGTATATTAACTATAGTCTGCTGGGATGGGAAGGATGGGAAGGATGAAAGAGGAAAAAAGAATAAAATAAAAATGTGCACATTAAAGAATAAAAAATATCTGTAAGGAAGAAAAGAAAAGATGGACAAGTCATGAATATAATTTCTTCTACTATTATATATTCTTTCTTGAACAGATAATTTATTGTTATATATTTTGAATCCCCCCTGATTTTCTGCTGGTCACATGATGATTTTCTGTTCTGTTTTGTTTTATTTTCCTTTTCTGTTTTCCTTTTTAAATTCTTTTTTAATAAAATAAATTTAAGATAAAAGCAAAAAAATGAAAATGAAAATAAATTGATGGCCAAACACAAAATAAAAATATGGTAGAAGGAAATTTCTTTGAATGAATTATAAATAAAGGATATGAATGTTCAGACAAGGAAGGTGATCATGTAATGGTTCTTTAGCATTTTCTTCACAACAGCTTTGAAAGGTAGGTAATAAGGTATTGTGTTGGTATTTTTCTAAGTCATATTGAAGTTGACTACATTGGAACATCTAGAAGAAATATAGAAGATGAAACCCATTTTTTCCTGGATATAATAATATGGTACAGAGGTAGCCTGGGACTAAATCCTATATCTATTACTGATTATCAGTATCACTGACTATCGGTGTAAACATAGGAAAATTAATAAGATGAAAATATAAAGATCCAGAAGGATTAAGTATTGTTTTTAGTTATTCATGCACATTCATTTTTTACATATTCCTTTATGAATCATGTTGGGAAAGAAAAATAAAAAGAAAAGAAAAAAATATGAGAAAAAAATCAGAAGAAAAAGGAAAGAAAAGTCAACAAAGCATTTGTTGATTTACCTTCAGTTGCCATAGTTCTCTCTCTGGATGGGAATAGTGTTTTTCATCCAAAGTTTATTGGGATTTCCTTGTATCACTGAACTGCTGAGAACCAAGTCTGTCATAGCTGATCATCACACAATCCTGTTGTTGCTAAGTATTATGTATTTCTGGTTCTGCATGTTTCGCTTGGCATCAGTTCACATAAATCTTTCCAGGTTTTTCAAAACTCAGTCTGTTAATCATTTTTATAGAACAATGATATTCCATTATTTCATATGCCATAACTTATTCAGTCCTTCACCAATTCATTTTCCAATTCTTTGCCACCACAAATAATTTTGCACGTGAACTTTTCTCTTTTATGATTTCTTTAGAATGCAAATCTAGTCATGGCACTGCTGCTACAGTACATGTGTCCCAGTTTTCCCACATCTCCTTTCACATTTATTATTATCTTTTTCTGTCAACCTAACCAATCTAAGAAATGATAGGTGGGGCATAGAGTGGTTTTAATTTGCATTTCTCTAATAAATAGTGATTTGGAGCATTTTTTTAATATGACTATAGAAGGCTGTAATTTCTTCATCTGAAAATTATCTGTTCATATACTTTGATCATTTGTCAATTGGGGAGTGACTTGTTTTCTGATAAATTTGACTCAGTATTTTATATCTATATCTATCTATCTATCTATCTATCTATCTATCTATCTATCTATCTATATGTATATATATATATATATATATATATATATATATATATATATATATATTAGAGATGAGGCCTTTATCAGAAATACTGTTTGTAACTTTTCCCCTAGCATTGTTTCCATTCTAAAATTGGCTGTGTTGGTTATGTTTGTGCTAAATCTTTTTAATTTAATGAAATCAAAGTTGTCCATTTTGCATTTCATAATGTTCTCTAGTTCTTTATTGGCCATAAATTACTCTTTTTTTCAAAGATCTGATGGACAAACTCTCCCTTGCTCTCCTAATTTGCCTTTAGTATCATTCTTTATGTTTAAACCATGTATCCATTTTGACCTTATTTTGATAGGGCATGTGAGATGGAGGTCTATGCCAAGTTTGTTACATGCCATTTTCCAGTTTTCCCAGGAATTTTTGTCAAATAGTGAGTTTTATCCCAGAAATTGGAATTGGGGGGGTATCTAATAATAGATTACTATAGGTCTTGATTATTGTGCTGTGTGCATCTAAGCTATTCCAATGACCCACCACTCTATTCCTTAGCCAGTACCATGTGATTTTGTTGACTGCTGCTTTATTATAATTATAGTTTTAGTATTTTACTTCTGCTATTTCTAAACAATCATCCTTTTTTTTCTGTAATTCCTTTGATGTTCTTGACTTTGTTTTTTCAGATAAGTTATGTCATTACTTTATCTAGCTGTGTAAAATAACTTTTTTGAAGTTTGATTGATATGGTATTGAATAAGTTGGCTAATTTAGTTAGAATTGTCATTCTTATTATATTATCTTGGACTATCCATGAACAATTGATTTTTTCCCAGAGGTTTAGATATGACTTTATTTATGTGAAAAGCATTTTTAATTATGTTCATATAGTTCTTGGGTTTGGTTTGGCAGATAGACACCCAAACATTTTATTTTGTCTACAGTTATTTTAAATGGAATTCCTCTTTTTTAATTTTTGCTGATGGATTTTGTTAATAATTAATTCTTATGATTTGTTCAAGTTAATTTTATATCCTGCAACTTTCCTAAATGTATAATTGTTTCAAGTAGATTTTGGGATCTCTAGGATTTTCTAAATATATCAGCATATCATCTGCAAAAGTGAAAGCTTTATTTCCTATACTCTAACTCCTTTAATTCCTTTTTCTTTTCTTATTGTTAAACCAACATTTCTAGCACAATATTGAATACCAGTGCTGATAATGGACACCTGTGTTTCACTCACTTGTCTTGTTGGGAATATATCTACCTTCTCCCCATTACAAATAATGTTTCCTAATGTGTAGGTAGGTGCTGTTTATTACTTTAAGGAAAACTCAATTTATTCTTATGTTCTATTGTATTTTTAATAGGAGTTGGTGGTATATTTTGTCAAAAACTTTTTCTGCATTTATTGAGATTATTATATAACTTCAGTTAATTTTGTTATTTATATAGTTAATTATACCAATAATTTTCCTGCTATTGTACCAACCCTACATTCCTGGTATAAATCCCACTTGGTCATAGTGTTTTATCTTACTAATACATTGTTGTAATCTCTTTGCTAATATTTTATTTAAAATTTTTATAATATTCATTAATGAAAGTGATCTGTAACTTTTTTCTATTTTGACTTTTCCTGGTTTAGATATCAATACCATTTTTATGTCATAGAAGGAGTTTAGCAGGATTCTTCTTTGTCTCTTTTCCCAAATAGTTTATGTAGTATTGAAATTAATTGTTCTTTAAAAGTTTGGTAGAATTCACTTGTAAATCCATATAGCCCTGAAGATTTTTTTCTTTCAGAGTTCATTGATGGCTAGTTCAATTTCTTTTTCTAAAATAAGGCTATTAGAATAACATATCCTTTTCTGTTAATCTGAGCAATTTATATTTTAAGTATTTATCTATTTAAATTAAATTGTAAGATTTGTTGGCATGCAGTTGGGCAAAATAGCTCTAATTATTGCTTTGATTACTTCTTCATTGGTGATAAATTACCCTTTTTCATTTTTGATGCTGTTTATTTGTTTTTCTCTTCCTTTTTCTAATCAAATTAACCACTTTATATAATTTGTTGTTTTTCATTAATCCAACTTAGTTTTATTTATTAGTTCAATAGATTACTTAGTTTCATTTTTACTAATTGCTCCTTTGAGTTTCAGAATTTCTAATTTGATGTTTGATTGGAGGTATGTAAATCATCCCATTTCTAGCTCTTGTTGTTGTTGTTGTTGCATGTCCAATTCATTGATGTCTTCTTTTCTCTATTTTATTTGTGCAAATATTTAGAGCTATAAATTATCCTTTAAAACTGGTTTGGCTGCATCCTATATGTTTTCGAATGTTGTCCCATTATGGTCATTCTTTTGGTTGAAATTATTGATTGTTTCTATCATTTCTTTTTTTTGACTCACTCATTTTTTAGAATTACATTATAAATTCCAATTTTTTTTACTCTTTTTCCTGACCTCTTATTAAATGTAATTTTTTATTACATTGTGATTTGGAAAGGAAGCATTTAATATTTCTGCCTTTCTACATTGGATTGAAAGGATTTTATGCCTTAATACATGGTCAATTTTTGTGTATGTGTCATGTACTTCCAAGAAAAAGAGGGGAAGGTTGAGGTCCCCCACTAGAATAGTTTTGCTGTCTATGTTTTCTTGTAACTGGCTTAAAATATCTAGGAATCTGCCTGCTCAACCACTTGGTGCATACACATTTAGTTGTGTTATTATTTCATTATTTAAAATAACCTTTATCAAGATGTATTTTCTTTCCTTATCTCTTTTAAAAAGATGTATTTTGACTTTAATTTTATCTGAGATCAGAATTGTTACCCTCTTTTTTTCTTCAAATGCATTTTCTTTCCTCATCTCTTTTTTTATTAAAGCTTTTTATTTGTATAACATATGTATGGGTAGTTCCCCAGCATTGATCTTTACAAAGCTCTCCATTACAACTTTTACCGCCAGTCTGCTCCCCTCCCCTAGATGGGAGGAAGTCCACTACATGTCAATAATATTGAAATACTTGACAAGTTGTGCAGGAAAATCCTATCTACAAGAAGGAAAAGAAAATCAGAGAAAGGCAACACAATGCAAGCAAACCTCAATAGAGATCATGAAAATGTTATGTTGTGGTCCATATTTCATATCCCTCTCTCTGGGTGTATATGGTTTTCTTCAGTGAACAATTGGAACTGGTTTGAGACAATTCTTTGTTGCAGAAAGCCATGTCCTTCAGAACTGATCATCATGTAATACTGTTGTTGCTGTGCATGATGATCTCCTGGTTCTGCTGATTTCACTCAGCATCAGTTCATGCAAGTCCCTCCAGGCCTCTCTGAAATTGTCCTGGTGGTCGTTTTTTACAGAGCAATAATATTCCATAACATTCATATACCATAATTTACTCAGCCACTCTCCAATTGATGGGCATCCCTTCAGTTTCCAGTTTCTAGACACTACAAAAAGGGCTGCCACAAACATTCTTGCACATGTGGGTCCCTTTCCCTCCTCTAAGATCTCTTTGGGATATAGGCCCAATAGAAACACTGCTGGGTCAAAGGGTATGCACAGTTTGATAACTTTTTGAGCATAGCTCCGAATTCCTCTCCAGAATAGTTGGATCCATTCACAGTTCCACCAACAATGTATTAGTGACTCAGTTTTCCCACATCCCCTCCAACATTCATCGTTATCTTTTCCTG
>JAJPUD010018996.1:1577-27455 GCA_023553655.1 Myrmecobius fasciatus
AGGGTTCTGATAAATGTCTCATCTCTAAAATATATAGAGAATTGTCTCATATTTATAAGAATTCAAGCCATTCTCCAATCAATAAATGGTCAAAGGATATGAACAGACAATTTTCAGAGAATGAAATTAAAACTATTTGTAGTCATATGAAAAGGTGCTACAAATCACTATTGATCAGAGAAATGCAAATTAAGACAACTCTGAGGTACCACTACACACCTGTCAGATTGGCTAAAATGACAGGAAAGGATAACAATAAATGTTGGAGGGGATATGGGAAAACAGGGACACTAATACATTGTTGGTGGAACTGTGAACGGATCCAACCATTCTGGAGAGCAATTTGGAGCTATGCTCACAAAGTTATCAAACTGTGCATACCCTTTGACCCAGCAGTGTTTCTATTGGGCCTATATCCCAAAGAAATCTTAGAGGAGGGAAAGGGCCCCACATGTACAAGAATGTTTGTGGCAGCCCTTTTTGTAGTGGCTAGAAACTGGAAACTGAATGGATGCCCATCAATTGGAGAGTGGCTGAATAAATTATGGTATATGAATGCCATGGAATATTATTGTTCTATAGGAAATGACCAGCAGGATGATTTCAGAGAGGCCTGGAGAGACTTGCATGAACTGATGCTGAGTGAAATGAACAGAACCAGGAGATCAATATACACAACAACAATAATACCATATGATGATCAATTCTGATGGACATGGCTCTCTTCAATAATGAAATGTTTCAAACCTGTTCCAATTGTTCAGTGAAGAAAGCCATATACACCCAGAGAGAGAGATATGAAATGTGGACCACAACATAACATTTTCATGCTCTCTATTGATGTTTGCTTGCATTGTGTTTCCTTTCTCAGATTTTTTTTTTCTTGTAGATACGATTTTTCTTGCCCAGCAAGATGTGTGGAAATATGTATACATATATTTTATTTGTCAAGTATTTTAACATAATTAACATGTAGTGGAGTTCCTGACATCTCGGGAGGGGTGGGGAGTAGGGGAGAAAAATTTGTAACAGAAAGGTTTGTAAGGGTCAATGTTGAAGAATTAGCCATACATATGTTTTGCAAATAAAAAGCTTTAATAAAGAAAAAAAGCAGACATGTCTAAAAAATAAAACAAAAAAACATACTACACATATATGCATCAAGTGGCATAGCATCCAAATTTCTACAGGAGAAGTTAAGAGAGTTGCAAAAAAAATAGATAGCAAAATTCTACTAGTGGGGGATTTCAACTTTCCTCAGTCAGAACAAGATAAATTGAACTGCAAAATAAACAAGACAGAAATTAAGGAAGTAAATATGCTTTTAGAAAATTTAGATATGATAGACCCTTGGAGAAAATTAAATGGGAACAGAAAGGAATATGTTTATTTTTGACTTTACATGGATCCTACACAAAAAAATGACCATGTATTAGGGCATAAAAACAAAAAAAAATCAAATACAGTAAGGCACACATAATAAATATCCTTTTCAGAACATAATGCAATACAAGTTAAATATAATAAAGGGGAAAATAGAGGCAGCTAGGTGGCACAGTGGATAGAGCACCAGCCCTGAAGTTAGAGGGACCTGAGTTCAAATATGGCCTGAGATACTTAACACTTTTTAGCTGCATGAAATAGACCACAAATCAATTGGAAACTAAATAATCTAATCCTAAAGAATGAGTGGGTGAAACAACAAACCATAGAAACAGTTGATAATTTCATCCAAGAGAATGACAATAATTAGACAGCATACCAAAATTTATGGAATGTAGACAAAGCAGTTCCCAGGGGAAATTTTGTATTTCTAGATGCTTACTTGAACAAAATAGAGAAAGAGAAGTTCAATGAATTGGGCATGCAACTAAAAAAATCCAGAAAAAGAACAAATTAAAAATCCCCAATTAAATACCAAATTTGAAAATCTGAAAATAAAAGGAGATATTAATAAAATCAGAAGTATGGAAAAAAGAAAGAAAAAAATCAAATTGCCAGTTTCAAAAATTAAAATGTGATTTTACCACCAATGAGGAAGAAATATAAGTAATAATTACTTCTATTTTGCCCAATTATATGGCAGTTAATCTGATAATCTAATTGAAATGGAAAAAATACTTTTAAAAAATAGATTGCACAGATTAACAGAGCAGGAAATAAATTACTAAAATAGTCCTATTTCAGAAAAAGAAATTGAACAATCTATTAATGAATTTCCTAAGAAAAAATCTCCAAGGCCAGATGGATTTACATGTGAATTTTACCAAACCTTTAAAAAGAACAATTAATCCCAATACTATATAAACTATTTGAAAAAAAAAATAGGGAAAGAAGGAGTCCTACCAAATTCCTTTTATGATACAGATATGGTGCTGATACCTAAACCAGGTAGGGTGAAAACAAAAAAGGAAAATTACAGATCAATATCCCTAATGAATATTGAGGCAAAAATCTTAAATAAAATATTAGCAGAGATTATAGCAATCCATCACCAGGATAATACATTATGACCAAATAGGATTTATACTAAGACTGTAAGGTTGGCTGGTTCAACATTATTAAAACTATTAGCATAATTGAATATATCAGTAACCAAATAACAGAAAACTTATGATTATATGAATAGATGCAGAAAAAGCATTTGACAAAATCTAACACCCATTCTTATTAAAAAAAAAACACCAGAGAATATAGGAATAAATGGAATTTTCCTTACAGAAAGCATCATATAAAAGGGGTATAAACTAGAAGCATTCTCAGGAAGATGAAGGGTAAAGCAAGGTTGCCCATTATCACCATTACTATTCAATATTGCATTAGAAATGTTAGCATTAGCAATAAGAAGAAAAAGAAATTGAAGGAATTAGAGTAAATAATGAAGAAACACAATTATCACTCTACAGATGATGTGATGGTATATTTAGAGAATCCTAAGGAATCAACTAAAAAAAACTACTAAAAACAGTTAACAACTTCAGCAAAGTTGCAGGATACAAAACAAATCTCCATAAATCATTGGCATTTACATATGTCACCAACAAAATCCAGCAGCAAGAGATAAAAAGAGAAAATTCATTTAAAATAATTGTAGGTAATATAAAATATTAGGGAATTTACCTATCAAGCAAGACAAAGCCAGGAACTATATGAACACAATTACAAAATGCTTCCCATATAAGTTTGATCTAAACAATTGGAAGACTGAGCGAATATAATAAAAATGATAATTCTACCAAAATTAATCTATTTATTCAATATCATACTAATCAAACTGCCAAGAAATTACTTTTTAGAGCAAGAAAAAATATTACCAAAACTCAAATGGAAGAACAAAAGTTCAAGAATTTCAAGGAGATTAATGGAAAAAAAATGTAAAGGAAGGTGACCCAGCTGTACCAGGCTTAAAACTATGTTGTAAAGCAGTAGTCATCAAAACCATTTGGTACTGGCTAAGAAATAGAACAGTTGATCAGTGAAATAGGTTAGGTTCACAAGACATAATAGTCAATCACTTTTGATTGTTAACTAGTGTTTGATAAACTCAAAGACTTCAGCTTTTGTCACTATTTGACAAAAATTTCTGGGAAAATTGGAAAATAGTATGGCAGAACCTAGGCACTGACAAATATCTAACACCCTATACCAAGAAAAGGTCTAAATGGGTTCATGATTTAAAGATAAGAAGTAATACTATAAGCAAATTAGGAAAACAAGGAATAGTCTACCTCCCAGATATGTGAAGAAGGGAAGAATTTATGGCCAAAGAAAAACTAGAGAACATTACTAAATGCAAAATGAATAATTTTGATTGTATTAAATTTAAAAGTTTTTGCACAATGCAGCCAATATTAGAAGGGAAGCAGGAAACTGGGAAAACATTTTTGCATCCAAGGACTATGATAAAGATCTCATTTCTAAAGTATATAGAGAATCAACTTAAATTTATGAGACATTCTCCAACTGATAAATTGTCAAGTGATATGAATAGACAATTTTCAGATGAAGAAATTAAAGCCATTTCTAGTCATATGAAAACATACTCTAAATTACTATTGATTTAGAATTACAGATTAAGAAAACTCTGAGGTACACTACACATCTCTCAGATTGACTAGGATGAGAGAAAAAGAATGATAAATGATGAAGGGGATATGGGAAAACTGGGACACTAATACGTTGTTGGTGGAATTGTGAACCAATCATTCTGGAGAGCAATTTGAAACTATGCCCAAAGACTATCAAAACTGAACATACCTTTTGATCCAGCAGTGTCTCTACTGCATCTGCATCCCAAAGAAATCATAAAAAGGGGAAAAGGATCTTCATGTGCTAAAATGTTTGTAGCAGCATGACAATGAGGAATGTCAGTTGAGGAATGGTTGAATAAAATATAGTATGTAAATGTAATGGGATATTATGATTCTATAGGATATGATGAGCTGACTGATTTCAGAAAGGCCTGGAGAGACTTGTATGAACTGATGCTAAGTGAAGTGAGTAGAATCAAGAGAATATTGTACATAGCAAAAACAAGATTATGTGATGATAAAATGTAATAAAATTGCCTCTTTTCAGCAATGAGGTGATTCAGGCCATTTCCAATACACTTGTTATGGAGAGAGCTATCTGCATCCAGAAAGAAAACTATGGGGACCGAATGTGGATCACAACATAATATGTTCACCTTTTTTTGTTGTTGTTTGCTTGCCTTTTTTCTTTCTTTCTCACTTTTCCCCCTTTTTGATCTGTTTTTGTTTTGTTTTTTGTTTTTTTTGGTTGTTTGTTTTTTTTTTTTTTGGTGCAGCATGATAAATGTGGAAATATGTTTAGAAGAATTGCACAACCTATATTGGATTACTTGCTTTTTAGGGGAGGAGAATGTGAGGGAGAGAAAAAAAAATAGAATACAAGGTTTTGCAGAAGTGAATATTGAAGAGCATCTTTGCATGTATTTTGAAAATAAAAAGCTATTATTAATTAAAAAAATAATAGGAGTAACCCTTTTATGAAGAATTATATTTCCCCTACTTACCACTTTAGGTTTTGAACCCCAAGTGGTGCCCTGCCATTTATACAACTAGCCTTTAACAATGATGACAAATTTAGGTAATATACTTACAATTTATAATAAATGTGTGATAGTATTAAACATAATAACTACTAACCTAATGGCTTAAATTTAATATATAATAATTGAACAGCTGTAAAATACACTGATTTTTTGTATACTCTATGTATAAATATTTAATAAAGCAAAAGGAACAATAATATGAAAGGTATCATATATTAAACAAATTCACACACAAAAAATAAAACAATACATTATAAGCCACACTTATCCACTATCCTTTCAAAGTATTCAGCATCTACTAGGGATAGTGAGTGTATTCTTACAAAAGCCTAGCAAGGAAGTTTATGTACTCAAGGTTGTTCACAGAATATATTTTAGACTTTTTGGTCTATGGTTTATTCAGCAATATTTGTAACCAATGAAGCCACTTTTCTGCAAATTGCATGTCTGTAGATTCTCACCCTAATCTATCTGGGAAAACCCTCTTATCTTCTATTCTCAAACCAATGAGTAATTTAATTTTTTTTATCTTAATATCATAGTGAGTTATTGTCATTGTGAGTTAGCTTTTAATTTGGAAAGAATTTCCCTTTAAGGCAAAGAAGTATAAAAGACATCATTCAGACCAATCTACAAGTCAATCTTTTCCATTTCTTATCTAGGACTTCATAATCCTTAGAAACATTTTAAAGTTTCCTTCTGGGAGTATCATTTCACCCCATCTGTATCACAAGTTAGGCAGTGATTGTCAGACTAGAGAAATTTTGGGAAGTTCATCATATCCCAGATTTTTGCTGCAGAAAGATGGCAGACATCTCTTATCTCCCCCACCCTCTACACTCAATATTATTTAATTATTTCCAATTATATGTAAAGATCATTTTCAGCATTTGCTTTTATAATATTTTGAGTTCAATTTTTTCCTCCTTCCTTCCTTTCTCTCCTTCTTCCACAAAATGGCAAGAAATATAATATAGTAAGTTATAAATATATAACTATATACATAAATAACTATATAAACCTAATTCCACATTACTCACATAGATGAGTAGCTTATCTAGTATATCTCATCACATAATCACTCATTTCTTCTTATCTGATTTTTACTGATTAATGATGGTTTGGCCTCCCTTGATTCTACTTGGGATGTACATTATTATTCCTCAAAGAACAGAAAGGCTGCTTCCTCCTCAGTGGCTCTATCTACTCCCACCCACTCACCTCCAATACACACCAAAACTTTATTTCTATTATATAGATAAAACATTCAGAGGCTTTTCTTATTCTCCTCTTGTCACACTTTTCTTCCCTCCAACTTCTTGGAGGATCACAATTTTCTCTTGTTGAAGAAACAAGATCACTTTTATTTATTGTTGTTTTCCATTTTTTTTCTATAATAATCCCTTCACAACCATTCCCTACACTTCATTTGAATTGTGTTTTGGGATTCCCAGAGGAGTGGCTGACTATCCTATCACAGGATTATAAACAGCTAATCTTGAAGAGCTGAGTTTCTCTCACTGCTGCTTCTGAACCCTCAATTGGGGCAGTCCTCATAAACAGTCAGTAGTTCTAAATGGTTTTTAGCAAAGGCATTTATTAAAGTAGTATAACAAGAAAAGTTGGTACAAAACACTCCCCCAAAAGTCTTGGACATGCCCTCCAATAAGTACATATGGGGGATGTGAAGTAAGGGAATATATTTAGAGAAAAATAGCAGCGAGGCACTTGTGTCTAATATTTATGTGGCAAAGAGATACCTCACAATTCTTGGTATTTTTTGGCATGGAAGTCCTTTCTTAAGCCCATAGCCAGAATTCTTCTCTAGTGTGAGGGATCTTCCTCTTGAGTGATTTCTTCCATTTTTGACTTAATCTGTCAGTGTACTTTTAGGGTATCTCCTAATAGTTTCTCTATTTTAAGCTGGATGTAGTATCTGTTACTAGTGCAGCTTTTCTGTTAACATGATAAATAATGGGAGAGGGCCCAATGACAGAAAATCTCTCTTCTTTCTAAGAATAATTCTTTCCCAGGGACCTTGTTCCATCTCTGGAGTCTTCAAATCCAAGACTTGAAGGTCTCCCTCATCTTACTGTTTTACTACTTGAGTGAGTGCTGTTTACATATGTAGGATCAGAGGTCAGTCTGATTATTTCAGTTAATCATAGCATGCTTTGTGGTTCATAGAATTTGACTTTGTCCAATGATATACTACAGTTAAGTATTAATTGATTGATTAATAATTAATTGATATCTATTCACACATTATTGTGGAATATAGGAAAACTCTTTAACATATGCTATACAGTAATGATTGAGTGACTCAATCTGGGACTGGGACTGTGGGGATTACATTAATTGAAGTGGGAGAGGAACCACAAGCCTTTCAAAACTTTTTTTTTTTCTGACATAACTAAATAGCTCTTTTTATTCAAAGAGCACATTCTTTCAGCAGAGAATAAAAAAGGATAATAGAATGTCTCTCTGCTCTCCACCTTATCAGATATAATTATTTTTTTCCTTTTTTATTTTGTTTTATTTTATACAGCTTTTTATTTTCAAAACATATGTGCATGTTTTGACATATAATTTGACAACATTAATCCTTGCATAACCTTGTGCTTCAGATTTTCTCCTCCTTTCCAACACCCCTTCCATTAGATGGCAAGCAATCCAATATATGTTAAATATGTTAAAATATATATTAAATCCAATATGTATAAACATATTTATAAAATTCTCTTGCTGCACAAAAAAATCAGATCAAAAAAGAAAGTAAATGAGTAAGAAAACAAAATGCAAACAAACAACAACAAAAAGAGTGAGAATGTTATATTGTGATCCAGATTCAGTTTCCACAGTCCTCTCTCTGAGTGTAGATGGCTCTCTTCATCACAAGATCATTGGAGCTGGCATCAATCATCTTATTGTTGGAAAGAGTCACGTACATCAGAACTGATCATCATATAATATTGATGTTGCTGTGTACAGTTATCTCCTGGTTCTGCTCATTTCACTTATCATCAGTTCATGTATGTTTCTCCAGGGCTTTCTAAAATCATCCTCCTGTTCATTTTTTATAGAACAATAATATTTCATAACATTCATATACCATAACTTATTCAGCCATTCTCCAATTAATGGGCATCCATTCAGTTCCCAGTTTCTAGCCACTATAAAAAGGGCTGCCACAAACATTCTTGCACATATGGGACCCTTTCCTTCCTTTAAGATCTCTTTGGAATATAGGCCCAATAGAAACACTGCTGGGTCAAAGGGTATGCACAGTTTGATAACTTTTTGAGCATAGTTTCAAATTGCTTTCCAGAATGGTTGGATGCGTTCACAGTTCCACCAACAATGTATCAGTGTCCCAGTTTTCCCACATCCCCTCCAACATTCATAATTATCTTTTCCTGTCATCTTAGCCAATCTGGCAGGTGTGTAGTGGTATCTGAGAGTTGTCTTAATTTGCATTTCTCTGAACAGTAATAGTGATTTGGAGCACTTTTTCATATGACTAGAAATAGTTTTGATTTCATCATATGAAAATTGTCTGTTTATATCTTTTGATCATTTATCAATTGTAGAATAGCTTGAATTTTTTAAAAAATTGAGTCAATTCTCTATAGAAATGAGGCCTTTATCAGAACCCATAAATGTAAAAATGAGTTCCCAATTTATTGCTTCCCTTCTGATCTTGTCTGCATTAATTTTGCTTGGACAAAAACTTTTTAACTTAATATAATCAAAATTGAGATAATTATTTTTAAAATTAATTTTAACAGAAATGCTATAGTTTTTAAAGAATATATAATTAATAATTTGATTTGGACTAACTAATAAAAAATGGATGTAGTGTGTATTAATAGTGCACTCATTCTGCTAACATGATGAATAATGGGAGAGGAGACAATGATAGAAACTTTCTCTTCTTTCTAAGAATAATTCTTTCCCAAAGACCTTGTTCCACCTTGTTCAAATCCCATACTTGAAGCTCCCCATCATCTTACTGTTTTACTACTTGACTGAGTACTGTTTTCATAGGATCACAGAAAAAGAGTCATACAATTATAAAAACACTTTTAATTTGATAAGAATTCTGGTCAATGTAATAGCCATTCATGATTTCAGAGGGCCTGTTCCTGACCTTGACTCAGGGTGCAAAATGAGACAAACATTTTGTTCTGCTTGATTATGCAAACTTGATTTCAACAATTTTGTTCTTTTTCAACAAGATGGAGGGATAGGAGAAAGAAAACGCATTTCTGCTAAAAATGAAATTTAAATTTAAAAATAATTATCTCCAACAAGGTGGAGAGCAGAGAGACATTCTACTATCCTTTTTTCATTCTCTGCTGAAAGAATGTGCTATTTGAATAGAGAAAGCTTTTTAGTTATGTCAAAAAAAAGACAAACATGATGTAACACATTTAGGTTATTGCATAAATTCTCTTGTGCTCCAACTCTGCCAGAATTAACCAAGAGCCTCAGTTTTCTATCATTCCTATTGGTTGCACTTGAGGCCCATTGTCATAACAAGCTTGGAGTCAGAAGTGTAGGGGGATGTGGAGGTGATGGTGATAGAGTGTTTATCTAACTCCCTAGGACTTCAGACCCAGGGAGGTTTTAAAGAAAGTTTGTATTTATTTATAGTAATTTTCTAACATTTTCACAAGATATGAGGCTAGTTTTTCTAAATGTTTCTGATAGTTAACAGCTTCTTGACAAATCTCTAGTAGAAACAAAAGCTGAGTTTAGTTGATATGCATGAGATTTCTAACCAAATCCAATTACAAGCTACTTTGTTATTGTTCTTACCTCTTCTCTTCTCTCTTCATAATCAGATTCTAGATGTTTCCTCCTCCTTTCCCACTATTCTGTTGTTTTTTTATAATCAGAATTTTTTCTCTCTATGAAAGGTTTTGTGAATGTCAACAACTATTTATCTGAAAAAGAGACTAATGTCCATCATGAACATTCTATTCCTGTAGCCCTCATATTTTCAAAATTTTATGTTTCTGGAGACAGAAAAGAATTTTTCCCATTTCTATGAAAAATTGCCAGGAAACAAGAATATGTTGCTGAAATTATTTATTTTCTGTTTGGTTTCACAGATCATTTAAATGACTTATGTCTGAGGCTTGATTCATCTATCATTTTTAAATGATCTATTTATATTTTTTAAATGTTCTATCTTGCTGCTTTGCATCTGTATCTGAATGTGTGTCAGAGCAAAATCATTTCTGTTCCTCTAGATCTCGTGGCTGTTTGAACCACAGAAGAGTCTCAAACTTTTGGCACTGATACTGTAACATATTGGCTTTAATTTCAATAGAATACACAATAAAGTGCAGAGTGATTAAATGCATTATGGTGCAAATCAACATTTTCTCACATTCTTCTATTCTATTCTATTCAAGGCTATTAATTTGTCCATTTTAAAGGGACAGATTTCTGTAACTTTCTCTGTGTACAACTGAATTTTGAACTAAAGATAAAATTTTATTTAGAATCATTTTCCATGATTTTTTTCACTTTTGTATCTATAAAATATGAATAACAAGTCACAATGCTTAAAAAGCATTTGTTAAGCACTTGGTATGTGTAAAACAAACAAAAAAAAAAAACCTAAGTTCTGGAGTTTCACATATGAAACTCCAGAACTTAGCAGGTTTTTTTAATTTGTTTTACACATATGTTCATATATGAAATACTCCCTGTTATCCATATGTACTTATATAGATGGATGTTGCTGTTCTTGATGGAACTCCCTGCTTCAAAAGTCAATCAACAAGCAATCATTAAGGGCTTACTATGTGCCAGGTACTATCCTGGAAACAAGAATATGTTGCTGAAATTATTTTCTGTTTGGTTTCACAGATCATTTAAATGACTTATGTCTGAGGCTTAATTCATCTATCATTTTTAAATGATCTATTTATATTTTTAAAATGTTCTATCTTGCATCTGTATCTGAATGTGTGTCAGAGCAAAATCATTTCTGTTCCTCTAGATTTCGTGGATACAAAGAAAAGCAAAATTTGCCCTGCACTCAAGGATCTCAAAGTCTAATGGAGAAGATAACATGCAATTACTATGTGTAAAGTGTATACATAGTGTGTCTGTGTATATACACACAAATATATATTCACTTATGTATATATATATATGTAAATGTACACACAAATATAATTATGTATATATGTATCATACACGGTATGCATGCACATACTCATGTGTAAATATGTATTTTTCTTTTTATATAGAGAGAAAAGTGAGAGATTTGAGATAGTGTGAAAGGGAAAACATTTCCATTAAGGAAAAAAAGTTTCACAGAGCTTTAATTAGGGTAAAAGGAGAAAATGTGGTAAAACAGGTTTAAACAATAATACACATAGAATACAAAACTCTTTCCCTATAGCAAATCAATAAGGTAGGCTGGATGAATATTATGTATATTTTATAGAAGAGGAAACTGAGGCTCAAGAAATTAAAGGACTTTCCCTTTGTTACTAAGAAGATCAAATGTCAGAGCTGTAATGGATAAGAGTCTAGATATAAGCTATTATCCCCCTTTTTTTTTGATTTCACAATTTCTACCTTTTTGGCTTCACAGACTAAAGGATCAAAAGCAAATAAAATGACATTCATCTATTTCTCCCACGAGATATGAAAGTATAAGAAATCAAGCAAGGAAGAGGATTAAAGGAATTGGTCTTTAATCATTTCCTGACATAGAAACTGAAAAAAATTAGTAAATCTCCCTAAATCTCCCTCCAAAAGCACAGATGACACCATTCACTGCTGACAAGAAATATAGTAGTTGACACTTGTATGTAATTTTATGAGAAGGAAGGAAACAAGCATTTATTAAGTGTCTCCTATTTTCAGCACTGTGCTAAGCATGGCTAAGTATCTCATTTGATCCTCATAACAACTCTGAAAGATAGGTGCTATTATTACCCCTATTTTATAGTTGAGGAAACTGAGACAAACAGAATTTAATTGAGGAATTTAAATGACTTGCTAACAAATAACTAAGAGTGGATTTGAATTCATGTCTTCTTAATTTCTGATTCCTGATGGTTTATTTTCCCTATGGAGTGTTTGCCATTTCAGGGAAACATTTATTTTTGCTCAGAACACTTCACTGTGATCTATCTATCTTGGATAACCCTATACAACATAACTCATAGTTTCATTGAACTACCCAAGGTACAACAAGGTAAGAATCCAGGAGAGGCTTTTTTTTTTTTTTTTCCTTGCTGAGGCAATTGGGGTTAAGTGACTTGCCCAGGGGCACACAGCTGTTACATGTCTGAGACCAGATTTGAACTCAGGTCCTCCTGACTTCAGGGCTGGTGCTCTATCCACTGCGCCACCTAGCTGCCCCCAGGAGAGGCTTTTTTAAGCAAGCCGGTGAGTGATTGCTCAATGACACACAACTAATAAGTATTTGGGAATTTGAACTCAGATCTTCCTATCTCCCGGAATAGTACTCTATCTAAGAGCCATCTAGGTTTAAACATGTTTTACATATATTATTTTACCCCATTCACCAATTGGTAATGCAAATATCTTCATTTCATAGATGAAGAAATAAGGCTTAGGGAGGTTGTGACTTAGCCACAGTCATATAACTAGTATGTCTCTGAATGAAATTTTTATCTAAGTCTTCTTGTGCAAATTTCCATTTTTTCCCCACAAAGCCATTCTGCCTTTCTTCATCTTCTAGGAGTAGAAAAACACTAGGACAGGTCATGGTCATGGATACCTAAGGGAACAATAACAGCTGTAAATCAGTCAAAAAGCATCTAAGAATTTATGTAAAGTACACAGCTTTGAGGATACAAAGAAAAATAACATAGAGCCCCTCCTCTCAAGAATCTCAGCATCTCTGAGTAAAATGAGCAGAACCAGGAGATCATTATACACAGCAACAACAATATTATATGACGATCAATTCTGATGGACATGGCTCTTTTCAACAATGAAATGTTTCAAACCACTTCCAATTGTTCACTGAAGAAAGCCATATACACCCAGAGAGAGGGATGTGAAATGTGGACCACAACATAACATTTTCATGCTCTGAATTGATGTTTGCTTGCATTGTGTTTCCTTTATCTGATTTTTCTTTCTTGTAGATACGATTTTTCTTGCACAACAATGATAAATATGGAAATATGTATACATATATATGATTTTTTAAGCATTTTAATATAATTAACATGTAGTGGACATCCTGCCATCTAGGGGAGGAGTGGGGACTGGGGTCAAAATTTGTAACGGAAAGCTTTGTAAAGATCAATGCTGAGGAACTACCCATACATATGTTATGCAAATAAAAATTAAAAAAAGAATCTCAGCATCTAAGTAAATGAAGAGAAATGTTGAAACCTGCTGAACATTCTCTAAAATGTTCTTTCTAGATACAATCACCAATATAATAGACTCTCCTCCCATGTATTGGGAGAATTCTTTGCTTAGCTTTCTAGCATATCTGTTGACAAATATAGTTTCTGATGCAACCAGTATATCTTTCTCTTCATCTTGTTCATAAACTTGGATAAAGGAGAGAACACAAAAAGTTCATTTCTCTTTCAGCCTGTGAATGTGTTTAGGGGAAAATCAAACTCTAAACTTCAGTGGAATAGCAACAAATCACATTTGAATAGTGTTTTACAAAGTGCTGAGTAGTACCAGTGTTAGTATTATTATTTTACAGGTGAATAAGGGGAATGAAAAAAAAAACTTTTTTTTTATTAGAAGTTGGACTGGGAAAGGGAGAAGAATCATATATAATAAAACAGTTTGAGGAAATAGCACATTAAAACATAGAGACATGTTAATGTCTACTTAAACCACCAGGTTTCAGTTTACTCCATCCCAGAATACTCACAACATAAATTCACTTTGCCTCCCTCTGTGATTGGTAAAGACAAATGACAAATGTTCCCCCCAAAGTACTTTGTATTTAATTATTTCATATTTTTTGTCTTTACATGTGGCCTACATATATGTGTATACATATATATGTGTATATATATATTCATATACGTATATATATATCTATATATACTTAAGTGTTTATATGTGTGTATTCCTATTAGAATATAATTTCCTTTAGAGGAAGTATTGTTTCATTCTTGACATTTGCATCCAGTTACCTAGTACCGGGCCTGTTTTATAGTAGGGCTTAATAAATACTTGTTGATTGAAGTGAGCTAAAGATTTCCTTGCCTAAACCGTGGGAGCCCCTCCCCATTCCCTTGGGTCTAAAGGTGTCAGAAATGCTAATGAATAAGAGGGAATATAAGTAAAATGATTAATATTTTATTAAAAATAGACTAAAATTTCATTTAACAGTTAGGGTTGAGCTACGGTTCTGTCTCAGTACACTAAATTGAGTCTACATGACCTTTCAAATGCCTTCCAGAGCTCTGATTATATCAATTATTCCTTTATACTTTTGAAATCTTGGAGAATTCTGTGAAAGAAAAGTTTACAACCTATGGAAACTCCTTCCAATGTTATTTGAAATATTAATGCCATCTTATGCCTTCAATTTATGAAGTTAAAAATCAAGATCCAGGTGAAATGTTCAACTCGGGAGCTTTGAAGTTCTTAGCTGTTTATCCTCAGCTTCTGATCTACTGTATTTTCCTGTATTTCACTGAGTCCTGAATCCACACTGATTCCGAGGGAGCATGACTTACAATTTAGAAATGTATTTGGAGGTTTGGTGATATGAATAAACCAACAAGGGGAAATGTGATTTGGAAAAGCACAAATTGTAGAGATATGAGATATATTCGGAAGAGATACTGCAAACTTTCTTCTTGTTGTTGCTATTGTTTAATAGCTTCATGAATTCTCATAAAACTAGTTCAGATTGGGCTAACTTAAAACTGGCAAGTGAAAACCTCTATGCCAACAAAAGAGGACAATGAGTGGGATTAAGTACTGTTGAGAATAGGCACTTGGTGAGCTGCTAAAGAAATCAATGTTCTGTCTTTGGAAACATCTTCACAGACTCTCTGGAATTAATGATACTTTCATGAAACTTACAGATTGCCTAACATAAAAGTGCTACTAAGATATAGGGAAAAGAACAAAATGACCTAGGGAAGTTTGAAGTAGAGTCAAGAAAGAAAAAATGAAATTCAACTTGGAAACTGTGAAAGGCTACATATCTGTAGAAAAATAATAAGAAACACACAGGGAAAGGGAGAAATCTGGAAAGCAATAAGGTCAATTGAGACACAGAGGGGTAAGGTAATAGATCATAAATCAAATACCCCTGAAGCAATGTGGCAATAAGCCTTTGAATAATCGTGGCTGCTGCATGGAGAAGCTATAAGGATTTGAATGATAGGGAAAAGACACCTGCAATAGTATTCAGTTTAGAAGATTTTTTGCTTTTCTTTTCTTTTTTACATAAGGATTCAAAAAAATTGGAAGGAGTTCAAAGAAGAGCAGCTAGGATAATTAAGAGCTTGAAGGGATTGATTTATGTGGTGAGAGGAAAGAAATAAAATATGTAAGTCTTGGCTAAGGGAGAACATAATTGTGTAAAAATCTTTAAAGGATTTAAATGCTGAGGCTGTAGGGAATGATTTAACATAATAAAAGGGAATTGGAGGCAGGGGCACATTGGGATTGATAGGGACTAAATAAAGGAAATCAGAAGGAAGACAGGTTTTGGAAAACAATTAAATCACTGGGCTGGCCATCAGGAGGTATACAAGCACCTAGAAATCGCTTAGCCTTAATAATTCAGCCTTATTGAAAACATGCAGATGAAAATAACTACCATTTAGGGTAATAGTAAATAGCAAGGACTGAGGGGGTTGAAGCACAGTGTTCCTTTTAGATCTGGGATGATAAGGACAGGATACCTGGGTAGCATTTTAGTTGGGCCCAGTTTTCAGTTGGTCTTTGTGTTTATCTCCATGCTAATCCATTCTCTATTATCCTTGAAGATTAATCTTCCTTAAATGTCCAATGGTCACTTCTTTGGAAGAATATATTATTCCCTGTCCCCATAGAAATTTAAGCTAATGCTTTTTTTTTTCCTTAAAAGTTATTGAGACCATTCTCCAGACATGGTTGGCTCAGTGGACTAAAGGGCCAGTTTTTGCCATTAGCGTCAATTGCTTAAGTACAAAGCAGCCATGAGGAACTTCAGACACTTTTTCTAGTGTTTGTCTTTTGGACCATGATGGGCTATAATGTCATTAATGGCTTTCATGTAGATTTTTACCCTTTATACTTGCTTCACAATATTTCTGTGGGCTTAGTACAGGGATGAGCCAACCTCATTTTGAAGAAAACTGTCATTTACATACTTTAAGGTTTACAAAACACATGCATTGCATTATTAGATTAGATTACATTATTTTATTAGCTATATTAGATCACATTAGTTTCAAAATAATCCAGGGAATAAGCTACAACAAATATTGTGATCTCTCAGAAAACTAAGGCTCCTAGAAGTTCATTGGCCTATTAAAGGAAGTAACAAAGGTAAGATTTGAGTCTGAATCTTCTGAATCCAAATTCAGAGTTCTTTCCTCTATTACTTCCTTATTACAACACATTGATTAGGACTTTTAAATCTTTTTTTGCATCATGGGCCTCTTTGGCATTCTTTTTTAAAATAGTTTTTTTTCTCAATTACATGTAAATAATTTTTAATATTCATTTTTTAAAATTTTGAGTTCCAAATTTTCTCCTCCCTTCCTCCCTACCCTCTTCCTAAAGTAGCTAGCAATATGATACAAATTATACATGTACAATCATATAAAACATTTCCATATTTATCATGTTGCTGAAGACAAAGCAGACCAAAAGAAAAAAATGCACAAAAAAGAGAAAAACATTATGTTTCAATTTTTATCCAGACTCCATCAATTCTTTCTCTGAATGCAGATATAATTTTCCATCATGATTTCTTTGGACTTGTTTTGGATCATTATATTCCTAAAAATAATAGCCATTCACAGCTGATCATTGTGCAATATTGCTGTTATTGAGTACAATACTTTCCTGGTTCTGCTCATTTCATCTTGCATTAGTTTGTGTAGATCTTTCCAGATTTGTTTGAAATCCGTCTGCTCATTGTTTCTTGTAGTACTATAGTATTCCATTACAACCATATACCACAATTTGTTCAATCATTCCCCAACTATGGGCATCCTCTTAATTTCCAATTCTTTGCCATCACAAAAAGAACTGCTACAAATATATTGGTACAAATAGGTACTTTTTCCTGTTTTGTGATCTCTTTAGAATGACAGTAGTGACATTATTGTATCAAATCAGTTTGATTGTCCTTTGGATGTAATTCCAAATGCTTTATAGGATGGTTGAATCAGTATATAACTTCACAATCAGAGTAGTAGTGTCTCAACTTTCTCACATTCCCTCCAACATTTATCATTCTCTTTCTGTCATGTCTGCTGATAGGTAGTTTTAATTTGTATTGTTATAATCAACAATGTTTATATACTTTTTCATATGATGATAGATAGATTTCTTCATCTGAAAAATTTTCATACTCTTTGACCATTTATTGATTGGGGAATGACTTGTATTGTTACAAATTTGACTCAGTGCTCTATATATTTGAGAAACGAGGCTTTTATCAGACACTGGAAAATTATTTCCCAGCTTTCCACTTTCTTTCTAATTTTGATTGAATTGATTTTGTTTATGCTACTGGAAATCTTATTAAACCTATGGATCAATGCTCAGAATCATTTTGTTGCCTATGCTCATCATTAAAGGAACTGATTAATTTGTTTTAAAGGCTAATGAAATTAAAGATGCATTTTCCCATCAAGGACACCCTGCAGTCTATCTATGAACCTTTTCCTCCTCCTATTTGTTTATACACATTCTTCCATTTTTCAAGACTAATTTAAATTTATTTTTGCTTTAAAAAACAACAACAACAAAAAACTTCGACTTGCATTGATGTAGCTATAGCAAATTGTATCATTTCTATATAGATCCTCAGAGACTTAAAGGAAAATGGCAACTCTTTAGCTTGTTTTCTCTCACCAGTACAAAAACTAAAATCTTTTGAGATTTATTCACATCTAATCATTTAGAGAGTGAACACGCTAACAGATCAAAGTTATAAGCATTGCCCAATGAACTACATCACACTTAGGAGTTTTCTTGGATTTCTATTCTTATGCTTAATAATCTTCTTTATAATCTGTTAACTAATGCTAAGTAAAAAGTTTCAAGGGAGTGGTGTATAGATCTTTGTGAGGGATATCAGTGATCATAATTTGAGCAATTTAAATCTTTCTCACTTTAAATCCACAGATTTAGTTTCATGAAACCAGATTTTAATACATTATTTCTGTTCCTCACTAGTCAACTCTTTTTAGTCAAAGAAGACATGTTCCTGTGGTATTTCCAAACTTCCTCTTCCATTCCCAACACAAACTAAAAAGTAATAAAAGAGTGAATGGAGGCATTACACTTTAGGTTTACAAATGACAGCAGAATTGGCTGACTGAAAATTGTACTGTATCCAATTGGCACTGGTGAATTAATTTAGCCACATACATATCAGGGACCTCTATTTCTGTATTTCTGCAATTTGTGGCACTCTGTAGATGGGATGAGGTGAATCAAACTTGCCAAAATTTTCCACAACTCTGTTTTTATTGTCATGTGGGAGGTTTTGTGGAACCTTTTGATGCTTCATACTTTAGCTTTAGTTTGATAACATTTTAAGGAGTCATTATTTCACACACACACACACACACACACACACAAATTTGTACATTCTTTAAAACTGAACATAGAATAACATTCCAGAAAAGATTTCCATTTCAGGCTTAAAGGATAAGTGATAGAAATATGATCACCAATATATTTGAACTGTTTATTTCCTAAATCATTTGCATTTGTTTTATTATTTTTTTACATGTAAATTAATTTTTAAAATTTTGAGTTTCAAAATCTCTCCTTTTCTACAACTCCCTTTTCTTTGAAAAGTCAAGTAATTTGATTTCATTTATGCATGAGAGGTCATGCAAAGTATATTTTGATATTAGCTATATTGCCAAAAATATAAATACAGATAAATAAAATTTTTAAAAGTATAATTGAGCGTTCATCAGTTCTCTCACTGGAAATGTATCCATTTTTCATCATGAGTTCTCTGAGATTGTCTTTGATCATTATCTTGAATAGAATAGCTAATTGTCTCATTGTTGATCATTTTTACAATATTGCTATTATAGTGCACATTGTTGTTCTAGTTCTGTTGACTACATTTTGCATGAGTTTATGTCTTCCCAGGTTTCTCTGAAACCTTCTTGCTTGTCATCAATTATTGTATAACTGTATTCAACCATAGACATATACCACAACTTGTTCAGCCATTCCCCAAATGATGGGCATCTCCTCAATTTCCAAGTCTTCCCCATTCCCACCTACTCCACACAAAATCTGCTATAAATATTTTGTACATATGAGTCTTTTTTTCCTTTTCTTAGTAGCCGTATTGCAGGATTTCAAATTATTCTTCAGAATGGTTAACTGAGATCAAAGATTAACAATGCATTAGTATTTTAATTTTTTGACATCACTTCCAACATTTCTCATTTTCCTTTTCTGTCAAGTTAGCCAGTGTGGTAGATATGGAATTATATCTCATAGATATATTAATTTGTATTTCTCTAATCAGTAATAGCTTAGAACATTTTTTTCCCATGTAAGTATGGATAGCTTTGATTTGTTCCTCTGAAAACTGCCTTTTCATAGCCTTTGAACAATTGGGGAAAGGCTTATTTTTATAAATCTGGCTCAGATTTTTCTATATTTAAGAAATGAGGACTTTATCACAGAAAATTGCTGTAAATTTTTCTTCTAATTATGGCTACATTAATTTTGTTTGTATGAAAACCTTTTTAATTTTATATCATCAAAATTATGTTTTACTTCCTTTGATATCCTCTGTCTCTACATTTGGTCATAAATTTTGCTTTTGTTCATATATCTGACAGGCACATTTACCCATGCTCCTCTAATTTCCTTATAAACCCTTTATGTCTAAATCATTTATCCACATTGACCTTATTTTAGTATGTGGTATAATGGATTGGTCTATATCTAGTTTATACCAGATTACTTTCTAGTTTTCCCAGAAATCTTTATCAGAGGTTGGTGTTTTTACTCCACAAACTTAGATCTTTGGGTTTATCAAACAACACTATAATATTATAGGCATTTGCTACTATGTATTGTTGACCCAATCTATTCCACCAATTCATTTTATGTCTTAGATAGGACTGGATTATTTTGATGATTACTTTTTTGTAGTATAGTTTGAAATCTACAATGGGTAGTCCATCTTCCTGTACCATTTTTTTCCCTTCATCATTGTTTTTAGTATTTTTGATTTTTGTTTTAGATCAATTTTGTTCCAACTTTGTTAAACTCTATTAAGTAATTCCTGGTAATTTCATTGGTATGGCATTGAGTAACTAAATAAAGTAGAATAATTTTTTATATTGGCTCAGCCTAAACATAAATTATAAGACTATTTCAATTTTAGATTTGTCTGTAAAAAATGTTTTGTAATTTGTATTCATGTAATTCCTAAGTTTATTATTGCAAGTAGGTTTCCAATTATTTAATATTTTCTAAAATTATTTAAATGAAATTGCTTTCTCTATTTCTTTGTGCTATGTTTTGTTGGTAGTATATAAAAATACTTACAATTTTTGAGGGCTTATTTTATATCCTACAACTTCTGATGTTGCTAATTATTTTAACAAATTTTTAGTTAATTTTCTATGGTTTTCTAAACATACCATCGTATCACTGCAAACAGTAATAGTTTCTTTTTCCTACATTGAATATTTTTATTTTTCAATTTCCTTTTCTTGTTTTATTTCTATTTCTCTTGCAGTGTTGAATAATAATCATGATTATGGACAGCCCTGCCTTATCTCTGATAATTTGGGAAAGGGTTTAAAGTCTATCCCAATTTTAGACAATACTTGCTCTTGAAGAAAAGCACTTTTCATTATTATGCAGAATGCATGTGTTGATGTGATCATATAATATTTGTTGTTTAAAAAGATAGTATTGTCAATTATGCTGATGACAGCTTTTTTTAAAATTATTAACTCACCCCTGGATTCCTGATACAATTCCTACCTGATTGTAATGTATTACTTTTCTATATATTGCACAATTTTCTTGTTAACTTTTAATTTATCATGTTTCCATTAATGTTCATTAAGAAAATGGGTCTATAGTCATTTTTTCTCATCTTTGCTGTTTTGTCTGGTTTTAGCATCAAAACCATATTAATGCCATAAAAGGAATTTGATAGACCTTATTTTTTTCAAGCAGGTTATATAGTATTAGAATCAATTGTCTTTTAAATGGTTGTTAGAATTGACTTGTGAATCTACCAAATCCTGAGAACATTTTCTTACTGAGCTCATTGAGATGGCTTGCTCAATTTCTTTTTCTAATATAGGATTATTTAAGTATTCTGTTTCCTCTTCTGCTAATCAGGGCAGTTTATATTTTTGCAAGTATTCATCCATTTCACTTAGACTATTAATTTTACTAGCATATAATTAGGCAAAATTCCTCCTAATAATTGCTTCAATTTCAGCTTCATTCATTCTATACTTGCCCTTTCAATTTTTGATGCCAGTAATTTAAATTTCTGATTTATTATTATTCAAATTACAAATGGTTTATTTAAAATTTTTGTTCATAAAACCAGTCCTAGTTATTTATTTATTTATTAGTTTATTTTTTTTTTTTTACTTGCAAGTTCATTAATTTCTCTTTTGATTTTCAGAATTTCCCTTTGGTATTTGATTGGGAATTTTTAAGTTGTTACACACACACACACACACACACACACACACACACACACACACATTATGCCCAATTCATAGATCTGCTCTTTCTCTGTTTTAGTGATGTATGAATTTAGCAATATACATTTTACCCTGATTATTATTTTGGATGAATCTCACAAATTTGGGGATTTTGTCTCATTGTTGTCATCCTTCTTAATGAAATAATTGGAAATAATTGAATGTTTCTATGATTTGTTGTTTGTCCCAATACCCAGATACTTTTTTTTAAGGTACCACATACACCTGAGAGAAAAAATACTCCTTTCTATTGCAATTCATTTTCTCCAGAGATCTATGATATTTAATTTTTCTAAAATCCTAGTTATCTTCTGTACTTCTTGTTTATTTTATGATTAAGATTATCTACATCTGAGAGGGGAAATTTGAGGTCCCATACTAACATAGCTTTACTTTGCCATTCCTGCTATAATTCAGTTAATTTTTCATTTGAGAATTCTATGCTATACCATTTGGTGCATACATATTTAGTATAATTTTGCTTCATTGATATTACTTAATTACATTGATATTACTTCATTGGCTATAGTACCTTCTTACAAAACTTATTTTTCCTGCTTATCCTTTTTAATCAGGATAATTTTAGCTTTGTTTGATATGATTGCTACCTCTGCCTTTTTTACTTCAGTTGAAGCATAATAGATTCTGCTCCAGAACCTTATTTTATTCTCTTCATTTCTCTCTTTTTCAAGTTTTTTGTGTAAATAAAATATTATTAGATTCTGGTTAGCCATTCATTTATCCATTTCTATTTTCTGGTTGAGTTCTTCTTCCTTTTTTCTCCTCTCTCTCTCTCTAACAGAAAAATAAAACCCTTATAAAAATTTATTTTAAATGTTATTTTATATTCATATCTTTGTATTTTGACATGTAGGAAACACTCTATCTTTTGCTATTTTGGGGAACTTTTGAGAGCTCCTGACAATTGGAGAAAATATTTATTCTCCAAGCCTACTGGCTGATGAGTCAGAATACAAATACATACATATATATATATATAATGTGTGTATATGTATATATACATACATACATATACATGCATATAAAATTTTCTATGTACCGTGTTTGCATGCTACCTTATAAGAATGTGAGGAGTTCCTTAAAGGGGGGGATTGTTTTTGTTTTTTCTTGTATTCCCAGAGCTATAAGTTGCCTGGCACATAGTAATGCTTTTTGATTTGGTTTCTTTTTTTTTTTATTAAAGCTTTTTATTTGCAAAACATATGCATAGGTAATTTTTCAACATTGACCCTTGCAAAACTTTCTGTAACAAAATTTTCCCTCCTATCCCACACCTCCTCCCCTAGATGGCAGGAAGACTAATACATGTTAATGATGTTAAAATATTTGACAGATCAAATATGTGTATACATATTTATACAGTTATCTTGTTGTATAGGGAAAAAAAAACCTGAGAAGGAAAACATAATGCAAGCAAACATCAATAGAGAGTGTGAAAATGCTATGTTGCGGTCCAGACTCAGATCCCACAGGCTGTTCCCGGGGTGTATATGGCTTTCTTCATCATTGAACAACTGGTTTGAAACATCTCATTGTCTAAGAGAACCATTTCCATCAGAACTGATCATCATATAATATTGATGTTGCTGTGTACAATTATCTCCTGGTTCTGCTCATTTCACTTGCCATTAGTTCATGTACATTTCTGCAGGGCTTTCTAAAATCATCCTCCTGATTATTTTTTATAGAACAATATTTCATAACATTCATATACCATAACTTATTTATCCATTCTCCAACTGATGGGAATCCATTCAGTTTCCATTTTCTAGCCACTACAAAAAAGAGCTGCCACAGACATTCTTACACATGTAGGTCCCTTTCCTTACTTTAAGATCTCTTTGGGATATAGACCCAATAGAAACACTGCTGGGTCAAAGGGTATGCACAGTTTGATAACTTTTTGAGCATAATTCCAAATTGCTCTCAAGAATGGTTAGATCTGTTCACAGTTCCACCAACAATGTATCAGTATCCCAGTTTTCCCACATCCCCTCCAACAGTTATCATTATCATGTCCTATCATTTTAGCCAATCTGACAGGTGTGTAGTGGTACAACAGAGTTGTCTTAATTTGCATTTCTCTGATCAATAGATATTTGGAGCACCTTTTCATATAACTAGAAATAGTTTTAATTTCATCATCTAAAAATTGTCTGTTCATATCCTATGACCATTTATCGATTGGAGGGTGGCTTGAATTCTTATGAGACAATTCTATATTTATTTAAAAAATGAGACCTTTATCAGAACCCTTAAATGTAAAGATGATTTCCCAATTTATTGCTTCCCTCCTAATCTTGTCTGCAATTAGTTTTGTTTCTACAAAAAATTTTAAACTTAATATAATCAAAATGATCTATCTGGTGTTCAATTAAGAGTTCCAGTTCTTCTTTGGATGCAAATCCCTTCCTTTTCTACAGGTCTGAGAGGTAAACTAGCCTATGTTCCTCTAATTTGCTTATAATATCATTCTTTATATCTACATCATGAACCCAGTTAGATCTTATGTTGGTATGTGGTGTTAGGTGTGGGTCAAGCTCTAATTTCTTCCATACCAGTTTCCAATTTTCCTAGCAGTTTTTGTCAAATAGTGAGTACTTATCCCAAAAGCTGGGGTTTTGGGGTTTATCAAACACTAGACTGTTATAGTTATTGCCTGGTTTGTCCTGTGATCCTATCCTATTCCATTGATCAACTAGTATATTTCTTAGCCAGTACCAAATGGTTTTGATGACTGCAGCTTTATAATATAGTTTTAGATCTGACACAGTAAAGCCACTCTCATCAGCCTTTTTTTTTCATTAATTCCCTTGAAATTCTTGACCTTTTGTTCTTCCAAATGAACTTTGCTACTATTTTTTCTAGATCTGTAAAATAATTTCTTGGGAGTTTGATTGGTATAGCACTAAGTAAATTAGTTTGGATAGTACTGTCATTTTTATTATATGCCCTCGACTTACCCATGAGCACTTGATGTTTTTCCAACTGATTAAGTCTGACTTTATTTGTGTGGAAAGTGTTTAATAGTTTAGTTCGTATAGTTCCTGAGTTTTCCTTGACAGAAACATTCCCAAATATTTTATGCTATCATCCGTTATTCTTAATGGAATTTCTTTTTCTATCTCTTGCTGCTGAACTTTGTTGGTAATATATAAAAATGCGGCTGATTTATGTGAATTTATTTTGTATACTGCAACTTTGCTAAAGTTGTGAATTGTTTCTAGTAGTTTTTTAGTTGAGTCTAGTGTTCTCTCAGTATATATCATGTCACCTGCAAAGAGTGATAATTTGGTTTCCTCATTACCTACTCTAATTCCTTTAATCTCTTTTTCTTCTCTTACTGCCAAAAGTAACATTTCTAAAAAAAAATTAAATGGTAATGGTGACAGTGGGAAGCTTTGTTTCACTGCTGATCTTATTGGGAATGGTTCTAGTTTGACTCCATTACATATGATGCTTGCTGATGGTTTTAAGCAGATACTATTTATTCCTATACTCTCTAGTATTTTTAATAGGAATGGGTGTGGGATTTTATGAAAAGCTTTTTCTGCATCTCTTGAAACAATCATATGGTTTTTATTAATTTGATTATTAATATAATTGATTATGCTGATAGTTTTCCTAATATAGAACCAGCCCTGCATTACTGGTATAAATCCTACTTGGTCATGGTGTATTATCCTGGGGATAACTTTCTGTAATCTTGTTCCTAATATCTTATTTAAAATTTTTGCATTAGGGAATTCATTAGGAAAATGGGTCTATAGTTTTCTTTCTCTGTTTTCTCCCTACCTGGTTTAGCTATCAGCACCATATCTATGTCATAGAAAGAATTTGGTA
>JAJPUD010018997.1:0-27448 GCA_023553655.1 Myrmecobius fasciatus
CCCCCCCCAAAGATAAGAGTTTACTCTCCTTCCTTTGCCTCCATCACTCAGCTACCTTCTAACTCACTCCTTGTCCCTTGGATTGTTCTTGCTTGTCCCTTGGTTTAGTACCCAGTCCTATAGTTTCTTTTCTATCTCAAACCCTGCCTCTTTTGAACTCTCTGACTTTCCAGTCCCTGTCCTTCCCCAAGAGATATAAGCCTCCAGTCTACCTCAGCAGTATTCAGGAGAGATGTTAGCTTATGTTCTCTGACAACCTTACAGACTGCTATCCTCACTGCCTAAATGGAATTCACTGACAATAGCATATGTAGGAGAACTCTATGGTACATTTCATGCACCCGGGAAGATTGGAAAGAACCCTGCCCTGGGACTCTGCTTGGCTTTGAATCCTAAGTCACAGAGGCTTCCCAATCAGAGCTTTCTCTTCCAATACAATCCAATTCAGCAAAATGCATGAAGGGTCTACTCTGTGGTGCCTTCAAGGAGCAGACTCTCCATTGTACAAAAAAATGTGCTCAAGCAAGTAATTGTAAAATGACTGACAGACTTTTTTTTTTTTTGGCTAAGGCAATTGGGGTTAAGTGACTTGCCCAGGGTCACACAGCTAGGAAGTATTAAGTGTCTAAGACCAGATTTGAACTCAGGTCCTCCTGACTTCAGGACTGGTGCTCTATCCACTGTGACACCTGGCTGCCTCATTAAAAGTAAAATGAACATGAGTTATCTCAAGAGAAAAAAGGTACTACCAACTAGATGAAGGTGGGGAGAAGGGATATTTGTGATGTTAGATTTGTGTAAGCTTTTCTAGCTTTTAGTTTTCTCATCTCTCAAGTGGGTACAATTCTACCTTCCCTGCTTCTCATCATAGGATTAAAAAAAGGCAATGTGTTCCAAATCAGAGTACCTTCGGTCACAGTTCTGGAGGATATAATTAGGTATGAGACCTCTTTCCACCTCTTTCCACCTCATAGTCTCAATTTGCCAATCTGTAAAATAAAACTTTTATATCTTATCTCCACCATTGCCCAGACTTAACAGTCTGCAAATCTCAAGTCATGTGCATGCAAGGGACTTAACCCTGAGGGAATGTATTGTAAGTGTTGGATAGAACATTATTATTTCTCCAGTTGAGGTAGATCCAACTAAGCCCATACTCTCTTGGTTCAGGTTCAGTGTTGGAACAAAATAAGGCTGGCTCGAGTCACTGAACAATAAAAGAAAGCTTTGTTTAGTCCTGACACACCAGGGATATCCAGCAAGGATAGATGAAGGCTTTGTTTCACTCTATGCTGCTCAGAAACATATCTGGTCATCAGAGAAGGATGTGATGATGGACATTGGTCTTGTGAAATCTATCAGGTTTGAGAGGTCCTGACTGCTCATAGCCTGTGAGCTTCAATCTGGGAAATTCAGGCCCATCAAAATTTAAGGAAAGCTTTATCTCCTTTTAGGGAAAGATGAACCCAAAAGATTGTGTGTGGGTGTGTGGGTGTTGGTGTGTTGCTGCATTAAGGAAACACTAATTATTAATTGCATCACATTCTTCATTTGACAGATCAGGAAACTGAGGCTTATGGAAAATTCTGCCAGCTAGAGGCTGTTGCAGTCATGAATTGAATATAGGTCTTACAATTCAAATACAATGTAAAATGGTGATATTCTACATAAGAGCATCTGAGATTAATCCTGGCTCTGAGACTTTCTTGCTGTCTGACTCCCATATCTGAAACTCATTTTAATTCAACATTTGTTAAGACCCTACTGGATAATAGAATCTGGATTAGCATCTGGGGTTATAAAACCAAACACAACACAAGGTTTGCACTCAAGGTGTTTACACTCTACTGGAGAGACAATGTGCTGAATACCAGTAAGGAAATATAATGCATTTACTCAAAAATTTCCTGAGTAGAAAGACAAGATGGAGAAAGTACCTGAGCCTGAGGTATGGTCCCTGAACACCCTGTGTACAATTAGCAAAAAATCTAATCTTTTGAAAAACAATACAATACCATCCAACTCACCTTTGCAAACAATACAATTATCCTTATTTTAAACTTCAATAGCTTAAAAATTGCTCCAAGACTTTTGGGGTGCCCTGTATATGATTTGATCCTCAAATTAGTCCTCCATGAGGAATGACTCATTAAGTTATGATATATGAAAGTAATGGAATATTATTGTTCTTTAAAAAATGATGGCCAAGCTGATTTTAGAGGGACCTGGCAAGATTTACACAAAATACTGAGAGGAAGAAGCAGAACCAGGAATACATTGTACATAGCAACAGAAAGACTGTGTAATAATCACCTATGACAGACTTGGTTCTCTTCAGCATTTTGGTGATCCAAGGCAATCCCAATAAACTTTGGATAGAAAATGCCATCCGCCACCAGAGAAAGAACTATGGAGATGAAATGTAAACCAACATATGCTATGCTCACTTTTTTTTTCTTTCTCTTCTGCTTTTTTTTTCCTTGCTTGGTTTTTCTCTGTAGTGTTCTGATTTTTCTCTCCCAACATGATTCATAAAGAAATGTGTATTAAAAATTAATGTACATTATAGCCAAAAAAAATTTAAAAAAAAAGTCACCAAGAATGAGGGGAAGAGGTAGGTAACTACTTAGCTCTGTTTTACGGAAGAAAAAAACAAGACTCAGAGATATGACTTACCTGAATCACAGAGCTAAGATGTGTCTGAGACAGAATGACAACCCAGATATGAATCCAGCAGTCTCTCCACAATTCCAGAATCCCTTTTCCCAACTCCTTTGCCTGGCTATTGTGAAGAAAGTTCCCTCTAATTTTTAAAGCTCTTTATAAAGATGAATTATTTTAATATACTCTCATACACATGACCTGTCTGTTTCCATCATTAAAGTTTTAATTATGATCAGTTATTTTTATTCATATTTCCAAGGGCTCGAACTTGCTTAACATCTCTCCTAAGGAGTGCTACCTTGAACTTGGGAGACCTCAGAATTTTGAAGAAAGTCCATTCAGGAGGACAAATCTTGACAGCACATAGTGTGTTAATGAAGCATTCAGGCCCCCTGCTCTGCTCAGTCCTTTCCTCTTAACTGATGCTTCAGCAGGAATCAGAGGTCATCCATCTTCCCCACCCTCAGAAGCCTTCTGTAGAGCTGAAGAAGAGTAGTATTCAAGAAGCATGGAGATTATGAGTTGACTCTTGGAGGAGAGGTAGATATAGGGAAAATCTAGGCAGTGAGAAAACAAAGCATATCCTACTCACTGCCCCCACTACAAAAAAAAAAAAACACCTCATTATATAAAATCTCTTCCCATCTCTCTCCTCTCCTTTCTTTTTTTTCTTTTTATTCTACCCTATTCTCTTTTCTCCTCTCTCATCTCCCTCTCCTTTCTCCTCCCTCATTCTTGTTAAATAACTATATTGTTTACTATTGATATCATTGTCCTATCTTGTAAAAAGAAAAGGCCAGGTAAGGAGAATATACCAAAACATGGGCCATATGTGTCAATAAATGGCTTATTTCACACCTATAGGCCATCACATCTCTCCAGAGAGCCAGGAGGCAGAGCTGCGTGATAATCCAACCCCAGCACCAGAGCATCACTCCAATTAGAGCTGAAGAGTGGACTTTGCTGCAGTCATCCCCTTTATTCCTCAGGTTAGAGAACCAAGTATCAAGAACAACCAGCATGAGGAAAGACAAACTGCCTTCAGGGGGGTCCCTCCTTTAGTCTTTCCTAAAGTCCTCATATATCTCATTGAAGATTCATTTGGCTGACAAGTCTCAGAGATTCAAGGGGACTTTGGCTAGAGATCATTCCATATAGATCTACTTCGGGAGGCCCAGAAGGATGGACATTGTACAGTACAATAGATGACAAAGTCATGGTTCTCAAGGTAGTCACTCAAACCTGCCCATCTGGTACAATTCATGTCCATCACTTGGGTTTAAATCATGACTTTCCCAGTTATTGCCTGGGGGCAAATCACTTCTCTGGGGCTCAATTATCCTCATTTGCAAAATGGGAGGATTAAGGCTAAATGGTCCTTAAGTTTCCTCCAGTTTCAAATCTCATGATCCTAATGGGATTCCAATTTTGTTCCACTCTTTTTCCTGCCTCCAGTTTTTTTTTCCTTTGCCAAAAGATATGTTTATTTAGGAGAAGAGGTTATAGACAAAATGAAGAGGGAATATAGGCAATAGGAGTCTGCCTCCAGTTTTTTGAGACAAGGGTGCTGATTGAGGATAGGGAATTATAGCTGAATTTCCACTGAGTGAATATATTGCCTTCCTTCATCAGTTCCACACATATAAAAATGTTGGGACATTAATGTTGTCATATGTACAAAATATTGGTGGGGGAGAGACAGGAAAATGAGTGTGTAAGACTTCTGAGCATCTTTTTTAGCCCATATTGTGTGGGGGGAAGAAGTTCTTTAATTCAGTTTGCTCTGATTCAATTGGACACTAGATATATTATGGATTTACTTAGTGCAGAGTTCTATGACAACTGCTATGGGAGATAGCGAGTTTAGCTGAGACAAGCCCCCAGCTGTTAGAGAATGTTTTCTGTGTCAGGAGCAAGGGGGTAAGGCCCTAATCTTGTTAGCTAAGGACTGGTTTTTTGACTAAGGTGGTCTTTGAGCTGGGATCGAAAGTTTGTGTGAGAATTCAGCAGGTGTAGAGTGGGGATTTTATATTTTACACAATACTTGGAACTACTGAGTAGGGGTTTCCTAAATATTGACATATTGACCTGTGGAGGAGAGGGAAGATAATTCAGGAAGAAGTATCCATTGAGAGTAAATGTGCAGAGGCGAGCCAAGAGGGGTAGATTGGTGTCTGGGTGCAGAGGACCTGAAGGTCCAGGCAAAGAGTTTGGGCTTTTATGCAGTAAGTGATAGGGATACATGGAAGAATTTTGAGCAGAGAAGTGATCTGATAAGGTCTAAGCATTGGGAGACTGAATTTGCTAAAGAAGTGGAGGTTTGAGATGGGGAGAAATCTGAAGCAGAGAAATGAATAATCCAAATGAGAAGTGATAAGATCCTCAATTAGGACGGTAACTGGAGAGAGGGGAATGGGAGTAAGAGATGTTATATGCAAATTCAGGCTCTGGAGACTAAGTAAGATGGAGGTGCCAACAATGACATCAGTGTCATGAGCCTGGGTCATCTGGGAGAATGGTGGTGTTCCCCACAGTTATGAGGAAGTGAAGAAGAGGAGAGAGTTTGGGGTCAGTAGGTAACAAATTCAGTTTGGTACATTTTGTGTTGAAGAAGTGTATGGAATATCCAAGGGAACCTAGGAATCCAGTATGCTGGTGGTGATATTTGAGAGAAGATTAGGAGAAAGACTAGGATTTGATATTTGGAACTTGGATGCATAGAAATGAACATTGAGCCTTTGGCTGCTACTGAATTCTCCAAAGAAGAGAGCAGAGAGAGAGAAGGGAGGGCCAGGGATTAGAGCTCTGGGGGACACTGATGGGGAAGGGGCAGGAGGGGACTGGTAATCCCACAAAGGATCCACTTTCCTTACAGTATGTAGCTCTGCTTGTGGGTGGCCCCACATGTGTTTTTGAAATATCAGCCTACAAAGCAAGTGTGAGGGACTCTAAAGAAGTGAGTTATTTATTTCACTTGCCCCATAATGCTGCCAATTCATCTGCCTCCCATTCAGTATCATTTGTCACATATTCTTAACATTTGGACTCTTTGCTTAAAAAGAAATATTCTCTGCAAATCAAATTCCCCCCTTTCCCAGTGTAGGCTTTTCCCGGGTGATTCTCCCTGGTCTGGGATGCCAGAGATTGATGAATCTCCGACATTCCCATTTATTAGAAACACACAATCCGTGCCTGAATTGTTATTTCCATTTTTTCATTCCATTTTAGCTACACTTTCATGGCAGTCTCATTTTGCTTCATATTTCTGTCCTGCCAGGGACTTACAACAAAATCATTTTAGGCATCTTGCTGACAGAATCATCCTTACTATCCATCACTCAAAAATACTGTTTCCATAGCTCCTCACCCCAGCTAGTACAGTAAAAAGGTAAATAGTGAAGGTGTGAGAATGCCCATTTTACAGATGAAGACATAGAGACTGAGACACTCTGTCTCCTTCTTGTCTTGCTCAGTCATCCATGGACATCTTAGGTTATCCATAATCAATTAATAGCTGAACCACTTACTCTTTCTCTATCCTTAACCCAGGCTTTCTGTAGCTTTTGTGCCTGTGGTTAATATTATCCTGGACCTTCTCCTTTGCCTCTGCTTTCATCTTCTTCTTCTCCATCTTAACTGATTGCTCTTCTTTTTTGTCTTTCTCTAGGGTACTGTCCTCTTTCTAAGGTGGGCTGCTTTGACCTGGGGTTCCAGATTTCAAAATTCTGTCTTGGTGATGATGTCATAGACAGAAATAGAAGTTTTTAGGTTCGTTGTTTTTGTCCACTTTCTCCCCTGATGCCTCCTCCATCTCCTCATCTCAAGATATCTTTGATAGTGTGGCTGCATGGTTCTCTCCTTGGTGAACCTTAAACATCTATGGGGAAATATCATTTATTTCTTCCCTTTTATAGAAATTTGAGCTATAGGAGACCCTAAAACATCTTTATTCTAATCCTCTGATTTTATAGAGAAATAAACTGAGGTCCACAAAGAGATAATAGTTTCCCCAAAATCATATAATTACTAAGTCACAAGAATGGTATTTGAACCTAGGTCATTTCTGTATATATAAAATAGATATAGAGAGACAGATAGAGAAGAGAAAGAGACAAAGAGAGAAACACACACACACACACACACACACACACACACACAAAGGTGTTTGTAGTTGCAGAGATTTCAGTATCACAACATTACAGCTTAGATCTTTTTAAAAATTTTATATTAGTTATTTTGTGAAAGAAAGAACAACGCAAAGGAAAAAAGAAAAGAAAAGAAAGTTATTTTTTTAAAAAAAGCATTATTGATCTGTACCTAGACTCCATTGTACTTTAATTCTTTCTCTGGTTTTGGATAGTATTTGTCATCACGAGTCCTTTAAGATTATCTTAGATCATTGTATTGCTAAGAATAGGTAAGTCATTCATACTTCTTCTTCATTTAATATTGTTGTTACTGGGTACAATGTTCTCCTGGTTCTGCTCACTTTGTTTTGCACCAGTTCATCTAAGTCTCACTAGATTTTTTTTTCTTAAAACATCCCATTCATCATTTTAATATCATAGTAGTAATCCATCCTAATCATATACCATAACTTTTTCAACTACTTCCTACTTGATGAACACATCCTCTCAATTTTCAGTTCTTTGTCACCACCAAAAGAGTTGTTATGAATATTTTCATACATATAGGTCCTTTATCCTTTTTGTTTTTGTTCTCTTGGGGATGCACACCTAAGATTGGTATTTCTGGGTCAAAGGGTTTTTTACTTAAGTATAATTCCAAATTGCTCTCCAGAATGGTTGAATCAGTTCAGCTTCACCAATAATGCATTAGTGTTCCATTTTTCCCTCATCCTTCCAACATTTGTTATTTTTCACTAGAAGGTTCTTAATGAGAACATCTAGTCAAACCTCTTTGTTTTATAGAGGGAGAATATGAGACTAAGTTATTTGCCAAGGATATATAGAGAGGAATAAATAAGGATAGAATTTTAACCAAGCCCTTTGATTCCAGAGATATTGTTTTATTTATATTGTTTTGTTTTGTTTCCTACTGTTTGTGCTGCCTCCTTTATGTGGCAGCATAATCAGCCATTGTGACACTCTCTACTCCTAGCATCCAGGGCCAGTTTTGGGCAAGGCATTTGTTGGGGGTTGGCCAAGTTCTACCCTGCAACACTTAGAAAGTATACTATTTAATTATTTGGAGACCCTTCTTCAATATCCTTTGATCATCAGCTAAAAATTCAAGATAAATAATCATTGGCAAATAGTTTCCTCAAGGGAGGGTATGAGTGTGGAGTGAACAGGCTACAGTGATGGGTGACTAGCAGACAGGCCTCTGACCAAATCCGAGGATTTGCCCATGAAGCTCAGTATGATTTAATATTGTATTCTAATCCCATCCATTACCTTACAAAAGGGATTTCTTGTTTTCTAGCACACTTGGATTCCAATTTGTCGGCCTCATTCGCTCAAAGCCACTTCACAGAGCCAGAGATGGCAGTATTTAGCATTTAGCTCAGTGGGACAATAGCTATGATGCCCTGGATTCATGTTTTTGCTTTGGTCCCAATTGAGTGGGAAGAATGGATGGTCTGAACCCTCCTGCCAGCACCAGGCTATGCAGTACAAGATGATTATGCAAAAAAAGATTAAAAAAAAATAAAGGCATTAATCCCTACATCCATTTCTTTTTGACTTTCTTTATTTGTTGGCTATATGGAGAAGTATCTGGAGTTGAAAAAAAAAAGGATAGCTGTTGAACAAAGCTTCAAGTTTTCACTGCTTACATATGCAATCACAAGTATTATTAGGGGCAAAAAAAAAAAATCACAGGAAATTAGGAGTCTTCCAGAGTCTGACCTAGTGCTTATTCAGGGACTGGAGACTAAGCTGGGCAAAATATTCAGGATCAACCTTTACCAGCCAAATATCAGATTGCTATCCAAAACCTTTCACTACATTTTAAAACATCTGACAGGTCATTTACCCTTAAAATCAACTTTCTTTTCCCATTTTTCTTTTTTCTAAGCTTAAAGATTATGCAGATGGAAATGTCTTTATCATGAAAATGAATATATTGTTCAATACTGGGTCATGGGCTGACAATCACCTGTTTTCCCAGAAGAATCCATGAAGCCTTCAGTTCAGGTAAATAGCTTGGTCCTAATGAAGAAAACAAAGGCCTGGTGTTCAGGCACCTGGGTTTAAGTCTCGCTTCTACAATTTATTACTCTCTTTGATTCTCAGAAAAGAGAAGAAATTTGCCATAAGTCAATCCCTTCATTTTCTAAGCTAGCTAGATGGTATAGTATAAAGAGTGCTGGATTTTGAGGTAGCAATACTTGAGTTAAAATCTGGCCTCAGACACTCACATGGTGACCCTAGGCAAGTCAATTCAAGATAATTCAATAAATATTTATTTTGTACTTACCATGTGCCAGACACTGTGCTAACCTCTGAGGATACAAACAAGAAATAGAAAGATAATCTCTCTCCTCAAAGAACTTAAAATCTTATGGGAGAAACATTATAAAAAAAGAAACTGGTAAGGGATGAGGATATACCAGGGGATAGCTCAAGTGGTCTTATTTTCTGGAGTTCAAACCAAGAAGAGCTACAAATGAAGAGTCATGAAGCATTTTTAAATCTCAGTTTCCTCATCTGTAAAATGAAAGTAGTAATAGTACCTACCAATTCTAAAGAAGGGCAATACCAAAAAAATGTTCAAATTACCAAATAATTATGCTCATCTGTCACACCAGAAAGATTATGGGAATTACCAGAAGAGAAGGCTGGTTTTTGAAGAACAAATTACCAACAGTCAGTGAATTATAAAGAAAGAGAGGGAGTTCCAGAAAAACATTTTCTTCTGCTTCATTGATTACACTAAAGATTTTGACTGTGTGAATCATGACAAAATGTGGCAAATCCTTAAAGACATGGGAGTGCCAGATCATTTTACTTGTTTCCCAAGGAATCTGTGTTCAAGCTAAAAAGCAAGAGCTTAAAAACGGACATTGAACAATTGACTGATTTGAGATTGGGAAAAGGAATATGGCAAGACTAGATATATTATTCCCTTATTTGACTTATATGAAGAGTACATCATGTGAAAAGCCAGGTTAGATGAATCAGAAGCTGGAAATAAGATTTCTGGGAGAAATATCAATCTCAGCTATGCAGATAATACCACTGTGATGGCTAAAGGTAAAGAAGAATGAAGAAATCTTTTGATAAGGGTGAAAGAGGAAAATATAAAAGCTGACTTGAGGCTTAATTTAATAAAAACAAACATAACATTATGGCAATTGGTACCATCATCACTTCTTGACCAATAGGAGGAAAAGAAATGGAAGCAGTGTCAGATTATATATTTTTGGACTCAGATGTTATTAGAGATAGTTGTTGCAACCATGAGCTTAAAAGATGCTTGCTCCTTGGAATCTGGTCAGCAGGCTAAAACTCAGAGACATCACCTTGACAACAGAAGTCCATATAATCAAAGCTATGTTTTTTTTCAGTAGCAATGTATGGCTGTGAGAGTTGGATGATGAGGGAAGCAAAGCACTGTAGAATCAACACCTTCAAGCTATGGTGCTGGGGGAAAAAAAAAAACATTTCAAAGTTCCTTGGATAGCAAAAAGATCAAATCATTCATTACTTTAAAGAAGTAATTCAGGCTATTCTTCAGAAGGACAATTATTGAAGATGAAGCTTAAATATTTTGGCCACAGAACTCATTAAAAATATGGAAATAATGAAGTGAAAATGAGAAGGGTATGATGGAGGATAAAACATGAACAGTATCATAATAGCAATGAACATAAGCTTGGACAGACTTGAGGAGATAGAGCAAAGCAGAAGGGCCTGCTATTCTATGGTCCAGTATGGTCATATTAATTGTTCTATTGAGAATAACTGAATAACAATAATAACTGAGCAACAGCAACAGAACAACAAAAATAACAACAACGTATTTTGAAAAGTTGTTGTGAGGATTAAATGAGACAGCAAATGTAAAATGCTTTTAACCTGTTAAAGCGATATGGATGCCTCTTCTTTTCCTTATTACTATCATTGTTGCTGTTGATGGTGTTCCCAATCTTCTTCCTGTCATTGTTATTTATAAACCAGGTGATGAATGTTCTACTCACTCTTTCATGGCTTTTGGAAGGACCTTTTTTTATCAGTTCAAATAGGTATAAGTGTGAACTATTTAATAATACCATAATACTTCAATGGTAGGCTGGCCAAAAGAACTAGTCAGAAAAAAATGTTGTCAGGTACGAAGTACCTTCTCTATAAAGAGGCTCAGAAAATTCTAGCCTTTTCTCCTTGCCTGACACGTGACAGAACTGCAGAGAAGGATGAAGGGAAAGCTTGATTTGAATGCATAGAGTTAATACTGGTAAATGAACCAGGTCCTGGTATTGAATTTGCTCATCTTATTCTCTTTAAATAGATGTTAGGTCAGAAAATCAACAAATTCCAAGAGATATTTGAGTATAAAAAGCACTAAATCCCAAATTATTGTTTCAATGTCCCAACAGCATTTGTAGGAGCCATTCAAATTCTTCCCTAGCTTTGTGAATTCCTTCATGCTAATGCTTTCCCATTGATCCCCAACCTAACTGTGTCCTGGAATTGACAATATCTCTGTTTCTATAGCCCTTTAAAGATTGAATTGTTGGAGCTGAATGATTTCATTGGTTCCTCTCAATAGCCCAGTAACATGGGTAGCACACAAAGTATCATGCCTGTTTAACAGGAGCCTAAAATTCTGAAGTCCAGGGGCTTGTCCAAGTTTAGTCATCCAGTGTCAGATCTAGATTCAAATCCTTTTCTCTTCCAATTTCAAGTCAAGAATGATGTCCAGTGTGTAATGTCACCCAAATACAATTCCCATTTGTCATATACATACACCCTGTCCATTGTACATGTCACAATAACCATAAACAAAATGAAATTCCTAAAGAATAGGTCTGTTCTTGTCACTCTCTTGTTCTAGGAACTTCGTTAGTTCCTTCCTATCCTTAAGATAAAATAAATGCCCCTATTCTGTCCTTTCCAAATAATTGAACATGACCACCTTTCATCCATTTGGTGTTCTGACCAAATTGGACTCTTTATTCGTCCCTAAAGATAGCATTCTCTTTCTCTATGGCTTTGCACAAGCTCTGTTCCATATCTTCAACACCTTCCTCTTGACTTCTGCCCCTAGAACCTCTAGCTTTCCCCAAAGCTCAGCTCAAGCATCTCCTGACAATAAAGACCTGTTTCTAAGTTGCAAAGGAAAGATAATCCTGTAGATACTCTTCTCTGTGAGGCATATGTACATGAGAACTACAGCACAGAAAGTTTTAGAACAGAGCCACTTCAGTCATCTTGAGGTTGATTGGAGTTGAAAACATATCCACCAAGACAATGACTCTACAGTGTTCTTTCCTAGAGGATTTTCTTCCTTAAGAGAGATCAAAAGAAACTATTATTATTTTTTTTTCCCCCAGTATTCCCAGGTCCCCTGGGAAAGGGAGTGGTTGCCATCAGCTGGCAGCTGAGGGAAAGTACAGATAGAGAAATTGGTCAGTATGGGTCCCTGAATAGATTTTTGTTGCTTATAGAAACATAAGTCCCTACTGTGAGGCTAGGAAAGGGTAACACAAAACTGAGAAAAGGGTCTATGATAGGAAGCAACAAATAACCCCTATTTTCTGAGAGATGAAAAAGACTTCAGAGGAAAAAACAATATAGTATATGGAACCTTAAACAGTTTCTGAGAGTAGTTGGTAGTGAGAAGTATGAAGGAGGGAAAATATGATGGCATGAAGGGATCCAGGTGGACATAGAGAAATAACACCTAAATATTCATTGAAATCATACACAGAGCAGAGTTCAAAGTAACTGAGACTACCCAGAAACATGGGGAAGACATTACCTATGGGGAGTCATTGCTTTCCATGAATCTTGTCAGATTACTTCTATCTCTCTGTCTCTTTGTGTTTCTCTGTCTCTGTCTATCTGTGTCTGTCCATAACTCTCTCTCTTTCTCTGCCTGTCTGTATCTCTTTCTGAAATCATGTACTTATAAATAACTATTGAAAATTACTACAAAATTGTGAGAAGGATGATTGTTCTGTAAGTGGGTGAAGTTTAAATGGAAGTGATGGATGGGGTAAGCAAAGAGGAATGGAAGGAAGAAATCATGAGTCAGGCACTGTGCTAAGTGCTTTACAAATATTATTTCATTTGATCTTTATAATAATCTGGTGACGTAGGTGCTATTATTTCCTCCATTTTACAGAAACAGAGCAGGTAGGAATAGAGATTTACCCTACATCAATCACATAGCTAATAAGTATCAAAGGCTAGACTTGAATTCAGGTTTTCCAGACTCCAGACCCAGACACAGCTCAATCCCGTGGGCCACCTAAGCTGACTTTAGATGAGAAAAAGAAAGAATAGTGTTGGGGAAAAAATGTCGGGGAGCTTTAGGTCCAGGCATCTGGTAATAAAGTGCTTAATGGTTTGAAAACTGTTTTCTTCAACCTTCCCTGGTAATTAGGAGTTGATATGGGACAGCTTTCTGTGAGGGATACATCTCAGCATGCTAAGTCAGGCACAAGCTGGACCGACAGATTCAATGGCCTCCCAAATCAAAGTCATTCTATTTAGATAATAAAAGAAGTGCATCTTGCATCTCCCCAGATCATTAGGATCATTTATGTTCTTGTCAGAAGCATGGGGACAAATAGAGCTGCCAATTAGTGTCAGGGCTTCTGGTGAGCTTTGGAAAGCACCAGAGTTTCAGAGAAGCTGTGCAGCTCCAGGCAGGGAACATGATGTTCTAGACCCTCTTTATTCTCCATGCACCAGAGTACAAGACTCTCTGCTCCTTGCTTATTCCACTCCTGTCCCTCAAAAATCTCTGCAGTTTTCCTTTTCTACATCTCATTATTCTAAATTTCTTTTAAGACTAAGCTCAATGCCACTTTCTATAAAAGGTCTTTCCAGATGTCATCCAGTTACTAGCAATTATCTCCATCTTGGGGAAAAATTATATATAGCATTATAAGAGTTTGTGTTTATTTATTTATACACAACTTGTTTTATCCAGTAGAATATAAGCTCCCTGAGGGCAGGAATTATTGAATTTTCATTGACTTACACAGAATGGGTATCCAATATTTGTTCAGTTGAATGAAATCTCCTTGTCTTCAAATGGCTCTCAAAGTATAGGATAATAGAAGAACAGCTGGAAAAGAACTTTCCAGGATGTCTAGTCTAAAAGTAGCCTCTAGCAATGACAGGCAGGTCTGGGATATCACCCTGTAGGGCTTCTGACTTGGAAGTCAGGATATTTCCCATCTCCTCCTGTCATGCTCTTAGAGAGACCTTCTGAACTGCCCCAGGGAGGCTTCCCTTACTTCTCCTGATTTTGCTGATTACATTCAGGCTACTTGGAAATCTTTTGCAGGTTAGCTATCTTAAAGTGGTATTGTGGGAGTAGGAAGGCAGCTTGGCTGGAAGTTGGCACAATGGGTTTGGAGTCCTATCTCCAATGTTTAGCACCTGTGACATAGGCAACTCCTCCCATTGATTCCTAGTTTTGTCATTTTTAACCTGGTAATAATAGGACTTTTACTGCCCCTCTCACAAGGTTGTTGTCAGGGAAGTCCTCTATAAACTTCCAGGAAATCAGAGTTATTACTCCTCTGTGGTTGTTGCTATTATCATTTGTCTTTCCCAACAGTAGACTGACCTCACAACTGGTCAGACCAGTGTTATCTCCTGGGTGTCCAGAGCCATAATGACTGAATCTTAGACTGTCAGACTTCAAAGGGATGTCAGAGGTCACCTAATCCTACCCATGTCTGTACATCTCCTTCTAAAGTATACCTAACTAACTTCTGTTTGAAGATATCCACTGGTGGGAAAATTACTCCTTTCCAAGAGCAGTCTATGCCCTTTCTGGATAGCTCTGATGTGAGATTCTTTGTGTGTATAAGTGAGGGTCAGAAAGGAGGAGAGAGACAGAGAGAGGGAGACAGAGACACAGAGACAAAGACATAAAGTAAGACAAACAGACAGCCAGACACAAAAACAGAGAGAGGCAGAGACACAGAGAAAGAGTGAAAGAAACAGAGACACACAGAGAGAAGCACAGAAACAAAGAGAGACAGAGACAGAGAAAAAGTCAAAAAGACAGAGACAGAGACACAAAGGCAATGGCAGAAAGAGAAGAGAGAGATACAGAGATAGAGATAGGATCTAAGAGACAGACAGATAAAGACAGTGAGAGATAGAGAAATAGAGAGAATGAGAGTGAGAAACAGAGACAGAGACTGAAGAGACAGAGACACAGAGACACAAAGAGAAAGAGAGAGACAGAGAAAGAAAAAAGAAAGAGAGAAAGAGAGAGAGAGCGTGCTTTAACAGAATAGTAAAGCCTATGGTCCCCTTTCAGTATAGTATTTTTAAATAATCGAAGGAAATGTTGCATTTTATTTAGATGGTAGTGAAAATAAAGATGCTATTTTCCCTCATCCAAAGTCACAGTCTCCTGACATGTATCAGGTTCAAATGCCTTGTTCTGATCTAATCCTTAGAAAGATTTTTAATTTTCTCTACCCAGTCACAATCAGTTACTTCTCTCCACAGTTCAGGCCAAGCTGAACCAGCCAAGTCTGATTTCCATATGACAGCTCTCTGAGTCCTTGAAAACGGCATTCCTGTCCCCTCTAGGATCTGTCATCCTCGGGCCAACAATCCCCAGTGCCTTCACTAAGCTCACTGGCCTTCCATAGAAATGTTGAGGCTTGTCTTATACCCGTCCTAAGTTGAGAGTCCCAGAAAAAAAAATTCCCCTCTTTCAGGACTATCCATGGTAAGGATGGCAAGACTCTCCTTTGCCCTGAAGCATACCTCTATTAAGAGAGTAGGCCTCTTTTCAGCCTTCCCTATGTCACCACTGCCTCTGACTGAGATGATGTTTAAGCCTCTCATTTAGTCTCATTCAGCCGCTTCTTCCATCTTTTTTGGTAGTCAATCTCCACAGGTCTCACTTTGCCTTCTTTGTCCACAGGGAAATAAGTGAAGGCTGCTTCCTGTTTCAATGACTGGGGAAGGCTCCTCTACCCATCCATTTGCTAGTGATGGTCCCACTCTTCTCTATTAATGATTTCCATTTGCCGTATCTAACCTTGGGACAGACAGCAGGATGTACTTAATGTTCTGACATCCATTCCCACAGTTAACCTTCACTGGGCTGATGCAGGGCCCCCATTGAGTACTGAAAGCTTTGGGCCAGGTGAGGTGCAGTGAAAAGATGAAATGACCCCTGAGAAGTATATTTCTGTTCTTTCTAAAATGGGATGTCCAGAAAATGCTCCTGATTGAGCACGTCAGGCCATCCCCAAGTCTAAAATGAGAGAGTTGAATGGGATCCTAAGATTATTCCCTACAACTCTTAACATTTTACAAATCTATTTATTGCATCTCTCCTTACTTCATTTGTCCATTCACTCATCTGGTCAGTCGGTTAATTAATCGATGTGTTTCATAGCATAGTGCTATAAAGCACTGAACTTGGAGTCAAGGAAGGGGTAAGTTTAAATCTGGCCTCACACACTTAATACAACTGCCTCTCTTAACCTCTCTGTGCCTCTGTTTCCTCACCTGTAAAGTGAAGCTATTAGATTTAATGGTCTTTGAATTTCTTTCTAGTAACACTTATTAGTGAAGCAATTCTGGGCAAGTCAATTAAGGAAGCTTTCTCTCAGTCCGGAGTAGGCAGGCGCAGGAGGGAAAAAGAAAGTTGAGATAAGAAAGTGTTCCCTGCCTTCCAGACTGACCAGATCTAATAAATGAGAGGGTGTGACCCCAGATAATTATGATGCAAATTATTCAAGTGGAAAAGAGAGCTGCAAATACAGTGAGGAGATCAGTGTTGTCCAGGTGGCTCAAGGAGCACTTTGTGTAGCAGGTGACATTTCATAGATTTTTAAGATTAATTGTAATTGTAATAATTATAGTTGACATCATTTATATAATGCTTTACTATTTGGAAAGATCCTTACAGTAACTCTATGAGGTAGAGGCTATTATCATTCCCATTTTATAGATGAGGAAACTGAACCTGGGAGAATTTAGTTAGTGGAATCATCACTAATAAGTGGAATGAAACTGAAAGGGAACTTAAAGATCTAATACCTTCACTTTACAGGTAAGAAAATGGAGTGATAGAGAGATTAAGAGACTTGCTCAGAGACTTACATCTAAGAAGTATATGTGGGAAAAAAAAAAAGGAAGTGTATGAGGTTAGATTTATATACACTCACATCCCTTTTTGAGTCCAGTTTCAAGGTCTTCATTTGAGATGGGCCACAGAATAAGAGCAAAGATTTCATTGAAGTATAAAAGAGTAGAAGAGAAGAGGAGAATGATGAGGAAGAAAAGGAGAAAGAGGAGAGGAGGAAGAACAGGAAGAAAAGAAGCTTGGAGGAAGAGGAAGAAGAGGAGGGAAGGAGCAGGAAGAAGAAGAGAGGAAAGAGCAGGAGGAGGACATAGAAGAGCAGGAGGAAGAGGAAGAAGAGGAGAAGAGGAAGAAGAGAAGCAGAAAAAGAAGGGAAAAGTGGAAAGGAGGAAGAGCAGCAGAAAGAGGAGGAGCAGAAGAAGAGGAGGAGGAAGAAGATGAAGAAAAGGCAAAGGAGCAGGAGGAGAAACAGAAGAAGGAAGAAGAAAAGTTGGATCTTAAATCTAGAGGAGTCATCTTCCAAATGTGTGTGTAGGTGGAAGGTAGTCCAAAGTAAGAGTAAGGTTTTTTAATTACAGACACAGATGTCTGTAATAATAATAATAATAATAACATTTTGTTTTGCAGCTACTGTTACATGCAGAAGAGACTTTGTTCTTTTATATACCTTTTGCCAAATATGCCATTCATGTATTAATGCATCATGAGTCCATGAAGACGGTCTACTCTGTTCTGTTTGTTCCCAGGAAGAATTAGGATTGGGGCTTCAATGCTCTAGCCAGAGTTCCTTCCTAAACCATTTCAGAAATATCAAGGTAGGGTATTTCTGTCCAACACTGACTTTTTCTCAGGCCTCTTTCCTCAACTTTTTCTTGTTCACATCTGTATTGGATTCACTGCCTCTGAGGTCCCTTACAATTCTGAGATTGGGAGATTTGGGGTGATTGGAAAGCTTGTGGAGACGATTTTCAGACTCCCCCTTTGTCACCTCTGTAGACTTTCCTAAATGAAAAGCTTCAATGAAGCTCATGTTCTGCCACCAATGACAGCCTAATTTGATTGCATCTTACCCTATTCACACTCACCCTAGCCAAACAATCCTAGAGTTATTGTCTTCTGCACAGCAGTTCATACCAGTTCTGAATCCTTGTCTGGAATCTGCTGTGCTTCTTGGGATTTCTCCTTGATGTCACTGTTCAGTTTAAGAGCTTGCTCTCTCCTTCCTTCCCATAGTTTAGTACCCCACCCACCAGCCTGTATTTAATTTACCTACATACTTTTGTATGAATATGCCTTATCTCCTCATGTTGAAATCTAAGTTCCCTGTCGATGGCTATGACTGTCTCCTTGGATATATCCCCAACACCCAGAACAGTGCCTGGCACATGGTTGGCAGTTGATACATGTTTGTTGAAAAATTGTTGAATCAATAAAATATCACATCTAATAAACTTGTCTTTAATAAGATAGTCTGAAGATGAGTGAGTGGGTGGGACTAGAATGGTAGAACTTCAAGTATCCCCCCCAAGTGGCTGGATGCTTTTGAAAGCAGTGGAGGTGTGTGTGGGGGGAGTATTTTTCACTCCTGGATTAAAGAATTGTACATATTTAACAATCAGCTTTCCATCAGTTTTGCAGCCATCTCCACTGTTGCTATCCATGCACCTTTGCTCCAGCCAAATCTCTCTGGCTGTTGGAAAAATTTTCTTTCTGAAAAGGTAAGATCTTACCTGGCTCCATCTGAAAGATGTGTTAATTTAACGGTCTTCCTACTGGAGATCCTCACTGATTCAATCAATCAAGAATGCTATCAAATAGCCCTATGTTTGCCTTCTCTGAAGCTGTTAACATGTAGAATACATGATCTTTGTATATGCTTTGCATCCATCTCAAAGACCATGAACTCCCTGAAAGTGGGAGTTTGCCTTATTTCAATTTGATACTTCCCCCTTTGACACCAGGGCTTAGCAAATATTTGGTGAATTGAATGAAAATTGAAAACAGTATTTTTGGTGCCATTGATTCAAAGAGTCTACCAGAACAGAGAAACTTTAGAGATAATCTATTATTATTATTATTATTATTATTTTTACCTGGGAGGAAATTGAAGCAGTGAGAAAAAAAAGACTTGCTTAAAATTAAAGTTATACACCCTTGTTCCTAAGTTTTTTGGGTAAAAAAAAAAAACAAATTTCTTTTTATACAGCTTTTTATTTTGTCCTGCTGCAGCTTTCACTATTTTTAACTACACAGAAACAAGTTGTGGTTTAAAATCTGTCATCCAGAAAGCCCCCCAGCTGACTTGATTTTTAAGCATCCTGGAAGAGAAGCCTTCTGGCTGCCCTTGGGGCAGTATGGGAAATCGGGTCAGTCACTGGAAGGTCAGGAAGGGAAACATTTCTGCTTCTCTTCGTTCATTTTTAGGGCTCCTTTCTTTTGTAACATCTTTGGGTGTATCCACATCAATTCTCTAACAATCCCCCCACCCTGGTGCAGACCCTGATCACCTCATGCCATTTTACTATACACTTTTACAATTACAATTTTACTATATCACTATGGCAATAACTGCTGCTGAATCAGGTCTCTCCTCCCTCCAGTCCATCTTCCATTCAGCTGTCCAACTGCCCTTCCTAAATGAAAGGTCTAGTCATCTCACCTACTAATTCAACAGATTCTTACAGCTTTTTATCACCTGCAGAATGAAATAGGGATCCTCTATTTGATATTGATAATATCTATTCTCTCTTCTCAGTAATCCAAATTTCCTTGGGTTCCTCAAACACAAAACTTCATCTCCAGATATCCGGAATTTCCCCTGGTTGTCCTTTTCTGCCTGGAACGCATTTTCCCCTCATCTCAACTTCTTGGCTTCCTGGGTTTCCTTTATGCTCCAGCCCAAATCCATCATCTTCAATTGCTTTTTTCCAAATGCTCTCTTTGGTTTATTAAGTCCAATTTATCCTCTATCTGCTTTCAACAGAGTTGTTTGTATCCTATTTCTCCCATTATATTCTGAACTACTTAAGAGCAGGGACTGTTTTATGCTGCTTTTGGTTTGTGATCCCCAGCACTTACCTGGTCCATTATAGGTACTTCTTAAATTCTAAATTGACTTGACTGCCAAGAGTAAGAACTTTAATACAGCATTGGAGGAACTCATGAAATTTAGGCTTTTATGAAATTAATGGCTGGAAAGGACCTTAGGATCATATAGCCCAAACCATGACTGGACATGTCCCCTGATCCCACCATCCCCCTTTCATAAAGCTAGCAGAGCAATGAGCTCATCAGCTGGGGAGTTCATGCTAAACTCTTCATACATCAGTGCTTTAGAGAGGACTTGTGTATTCAGAACTGGAAGGAAACTCAGAAATCATCAAATCTAAACCTTTATTTTACAGAGAAAAAAGTCAGGTCCAGAGAGAGAAAGGAACTTGTTAAAGTTCATTGAGCTGGTACTGAGTAGGAGAATTCAATGTCAAATCCAGGTCCTTTGACTTCACAAATCAAACTGTGTTCTCTGGAGTGAGATCAGAAACACATTAAAATGTAATGGGGAAATATTTAAAAAAATAAATAAAAAATGAAATAAAATAGAAATAATGTTAGTTTATGGCTTTCTGAGTCATTATATGATTTACAGGCTTTCTTCTCAATGTGTTAGTGGTCTCAAATTTGACATCATTTCATTGTATCTTGCAATCTCTATCTATTGGTCAGCTCTGAGCTTTTCCTCCCTATACCCCATGTCAATCATTTTTATTCCTAGAAGTTCTCACCAACCCATCTTTGAGTGAATGGATCCAAAGAGAAATTTCTAGATGGCATGAGCAATAATCCATAATCCTCCAATTTTTTTCTGAGTGTCTAGTTTTTCTTTATTTAGAGACAAATAAGACTCAAAGCTCACAACTCAGAGAGATAAAACCCATGGAGATGAAGCACTATTTAAGATGTGATCATGTCACTCAGATCCTTAAAAATTTTAAAGTTTGAATCTCAGGATCTAAAATCAATATCTGAATACAAGGAATAAGGATCCTATGAAGTAGTGAATATGTCATCATTGAAAGGGTCCAAGAATTGGCAAAATAGGCTCTCAATGTGGATGCTGTAGAGAGGACCACAGTACCAGCAATAAATTAGACCATCTAGTGCTTCCTTTCAGCATTGATTCTGAAGAGCTAAAATTTGCTGCATTGTGGAGGAATTTGAAGAACAGGATCAGAAGCTTTCAGGAACTTTAGGAATTGTATAGATCTGAATTTGAATCTCTTATTTTACAAATGAGGAAGTAAAAGCAGTCTTCAGAGTACAATGACGGCCACTAGCTGCATGATTAGCAAGTCAAACAGTTGATATAAATCCAAGTTTTGTGATTTCAGAATTTTCAAAGGCTCACACTGCCTTAAGTCCATGCCCCCACCCACAGCGAATTTCTCCATATCCCAGCTACTCACGGTTTAGGCCATCAAATCCCCCACCTTTTTTTTTTTTTTTTTTCTGGTGATAGAGAAGTTCTTCTGGATTTTGATTTTCTCTGAGATTAAAGGGACTGTTTAGATTGGGTTATCTAAGGTCTCTTCCGGCTGAAGTGACCCCAGGATGGTGATTGAAGAGTTGTCAGAGGGTCCCGTATACTTTATTTCCTTGGCCTTGCCTTCCTTATCTGTGAAATGGGAATAATAATTCAATTTAATTCATTTCAAGAAGCAGGGATTAAATGCTAATTATGTGCTTCATTAATGGCAACACAAAGATAAAGAAAACAGTTTATGCTCTCAATGGTGTGTTTTAATTTGGGGTAATAGGACATTGCCCTGAAGCTGCTCTTTGACAATTACTACTTGTGTAACCAAGAATTTATCTCTTCACTTCACTGGGTCTCATTTTTCTTGTCTGAACATTGAAGAGATTGGTCTACATAATATTTAACATCTCTTTTAGTTCTAAAACTATATACTTGCAATCTTATTGATTGAAGATATTTAACATTTGAGGGGGGAAAGAAGATTCAGGAAGGGCATGTTAGGAAGGACATTGAATTTGACATGTTTCACTAAGCCCCAGGAGGCAGAACCAGGAGCTGTAAGTTTTAGTGAGTTAGATTTGGGGTTAATGCCAGGAAAAGCTTCTTCCCCCTTGGAGCTATCCAAAAGTAAAAGGGGTTTCCTCAGAACATAGCAAATGCCCTGTTAACAGTAATCTTTCACCAGATCCTGGATGATCTCCATTTGGTGATATTGTGTAGGAGGACTCTTGGTCAGGTGTGTGTTGGCTAATGAGATAACTCTCACTTTTGAGATTCTGGGGTTCTCTGGTAGGCATTTAATAAGTATTTGTTGAAATCTGTTCTTTTGAGGGAAAAGATTTGGATCTGTAGACTAGAAAGTAAAAATTTCTTTACTCAATTAACAATGTAACTAGACATCCTCCCGCGCCCCCCCTCTCCCCCAGCATTCCCTTCACTTTGAAAGACTGGGAATTATGGTTGGGGACCGGACCTTTTCCTGAATGGAAGAGAATTGGCAACTTCTCACACATATGCAGCAGCCAGTGGGGACACAGATGAATGTATTCCTTCCTCTTACTCTAGAGTTACTTTTCCAATTGTTCTTTCTCTGAAATGAAAACAAAATGGAATTAGCAGAATTTAAATCTCTTTTGCTTTATAAACTTGTTAGGCATGCTATGCTCTTAGAATAGAAACAATAGTAATTGCTATTTGTGAAGTTGTTTGAAGACAAATATATTCATGTCTCTCCATTCTCCTAGAATCCTTTCTGTATCCTGGAGTTATCACTAGCATAAGGGAAATGTCTGCTCCATAGTATTCAAAACCATTAATAGAAGTGAATGGAATTAAAAAACAGCAATTTTAAAAGAATTACTTTGACAATTCAAGCTATCACACTTTGACTAAGTACCTGATCCATAAAGAACAGTGGGTTGGACACTGGTAATGTGAAGATGAAAACTGACATGATCCTATCAGTGAACTTCCATTTTACTAAGAGAAATCTGTCAAATACACAGATAAATATTGGTGCAGGGCACAATGAACCTAAAAATAATTTCCTCTGCAACATTTTCTGTGAGTAGTCACTTAGCCTTTGCTTTCAGACTATCAGTAAAAGACAATGCACGATCACCCAAGACAATTCATTTCAGTTTTGAATAGCTCTATTCTGAAAGATTCTACCATATCCCTACCCCTTAAACATGGATTAGACATATTGCCTCTCCAAATTATACTTTGAACTTTAGAATTTCACCTAGAGGGTTAGATGGGAAAATATAATATTTCTTCCACATGACAGCCTCTCAAATACTTGAGGAAATCTATCAGGTCCCTCTTGGTCCAAGTCTTTTCTTTTCCAGATTAAACAATCTCAACTCTTTCAAATAGTTGCTATATACAGGGACTTGAAGTTATTCACTATCTACTCTGAAAGTCTTTTTCTGGATGTTCTGCAAATGATCAGTGTTTCTCCTAAAGTGCAGTACTTAGAACTGCATACAATTTTTCAGGTAAGAACTGATAAGAGCAGGGAATAGAGAAAGTATCATCTCTATAATCTAAGACCCTGCATCTTTCTATTACTACCCTTGAGTATATCATCTTTCTTGCCTGCCTGCCACATTACACCTTTGTGACTTTTAAGACAGAGAGAGACAGGGAGAGACAGGCATATGGGCAGATGGACAGAGACAGAGAGATGGAAACAGAGTTACAGCAAGAGAGAAAAGCAGAGAGACAGAAAGAGAAGAGTAGGGTTACAGAAGATTTTTTTTTCAGGAGTATGTACAAGAGAGAAATATTACTCATAACAAAGTAAAGAAATAGAGAAGGAATGAATGTAATTGAAGGTTTTTTGGTTTTGGTTTTGTTTGTTTTGTTTTTGTTTTTAATTTGGGAAAGTGAACATCTTAACTTCTTAAGCATCTCATTCATCTGGCTTGTGGGTCACTGAAGAAAAAGGGTGGAAATGATTATGGATACTGTTCATCTCAGAAGAAAAAAGCTCCTCATGAAACTTATCCCCAAGTGATCTCAGTATTTTTTTTTCAATTCATTTCCTTGAAGGTTACCTCCAAATGGGCGTGAACAGAACCCATCCCAAGGTACTCTCTGCACTCTCATTGATAATGACTGTTTTGGGAAGAGCCGAGCCAGGCACAAGTTTAATAGAGAATTAGAATAATCACTAGAAATTGCATGGTATTATTTTAGAGTGGAAACAACTTTAGATTTTGAATCTTCATTCCTGGGTTCAAATCTAGACTTTGCTGCATATTATGTGATATTAAACAAATGTGTTCCCTTCTTTGCAACTCAGTGATCACATTTGTTAAGAGGAAAGCTGAATTTAATGTTCTATAAGATTTCTTCTAATTTTCAAGTCCCATGAACAAATTTATGCAGCTCTGATCAGACCTCATGTGGAGTCCTAGATTCTGTTCTGAGTACAAGAACGTTGGAGAGTGTACAGAAGAGGTAAGTAGGGAAGACAAAAGCTTTGAATATGAAGTATATGGGAACTGCTTGAAGAAAAGGGGGATATTTAACTTTGTGAGCAGATGGATCAGGGAACATGATAGCTAGCTTAAAAGATTTGAAAAGTTACCATGTGAAAAAAAGAATTTAATTAATTTAGCTTGGCCTCAAAGGGTAGAACTAAGAACCATGTGTGAAGAGGCAAAATTAGGCTTGAAAAAGTGTTTTTATGACACAAACATGATGCTGATACCTAAACCAGGAAGAGCTAAAACAGAGAAAGAAAAATATGGAACAATTTCTCTAATGAATACTGATGCAAAAATTGTGAACAGAATGCTAATGAGGCAATTGCAGTAATATATCATAAGTATTATACAGTATAGCCAGCTATGATCTATACCAGTTATGCAGGAAGTCAATATTAGGAAAACTATCAATGTGTTTGATCATATTAATAACAAAACCAACAAAAACATGTGATTATTTCAATAGATGCTGAAAAACTTTTGAGAAGATACAGCACCCATTTTTATTAAAAACATTAGAGAGCATAGAAATAAAGGAAGTGTCCGTTAAAATGACAAGTATTATTTATTTAAAACCATCAACAAGCAATATATGTAATGCCTATAAACTAGAACCCTTCCTTTCACATCAGAAGTGAGGCATGGATGTTTATCATCACCATTATTCAATATAGTACTGCAAATGTTAGTTAAAGCAATATGAGAAGAAAAAGATGTGGAAGCAATTAGAATAGATAATGAGGAAACAAAATAATCACTCCTTGCAGATGATATGATGGTATGCCAGAGAATACTAGAGCATCAGCTTAGAAAATTACTTGAAATAATTAAAAACTTTAGCAAAATTGTAAATTATAAGATAAACTTATATAAATCATCAGCATTTTTTATATGATCAGTAAAGTCCAGCAGCAAGAGAAAGAAAAAGAAATTCCATTTAAAATAACTATAAACAATATAAAATACTTATATATTATATATATATGTGTATGTATTTAAATATACACAGATATACATTATATATATATGGTATATATACACATATATACATATATATATACATATATAATGTATATATAAGGTCTACTTGACCAAACTCAGGAACTGTATGAACACAACTACAAAACACTTTTTATACAATTTAAAGAAAGATCTTAACAATTGCAAAAATACCAATTTTGACAATGTGAAAGCATAAAAACTTATCTTTGATCAAGTAGATAAGTTCTAGAACATTGCCTAGGATTTAGAGTTTAAATGACTTGTCAAGGGTCACACACCTACTGTCAGATAGGACTTTTGAAGCCAAATCTTCTACATATCAGGCCTATTCACATTACGAACTATTTTAAATCTTTATTATAGGCAAACACTGTGTAAAGTGCTGGGGATTTCCTATTGAAAGGAACGTAACTGTAGAGGAGATATCTGGAGAAGAGGGAATGAAGTAACCCATGGCTACGACTTCCCTAAAATTTTGTTTTAGGGGAAGCAGTCACCAATGAGTGACTCGTGATGAAATGAGAGATCCTTCATATATTTATGAATGGTATATAAAATATTTACAACTAGACCATGGTAGCAAATGACTATATTCGAAACAAAAAGATCTGAGTTGCACATTCTCAATAGGCTTATTACTTTAAGCCTGGCAATTCTCCTCTCTGAAACTCAAGCTCTTTGTTATTTTGTTGTTGTTGTTGTTGTTGTTGTTTTTGGAAAATGAGGGCTCTGTGGGCAGAATGCTCTTAGAAAAAAAAACTGGAAATACTTAACATGAACTGCTACAAATTGAAATGAGCAGAACTATGAGAACGTTGGACACAATAACAGCAATATGTTATTGATCAACTGTGAATGACTTGATTTTTCTCAGGAATATAAAAATCCAGGACTATTTTGAAGGATTTGTGATAGAAAATAAGGGAGCTAGATCACAAAATTTTTGAGCTGGAAAGATATCAGCTGGTCCAGCACTGTCATTTTTATAGATTCTTGGGATCTAGGGACCCCAGAAGGCAAATGGTCCAAGAGGCCCTGGAATAAAAGTAAAAAAAAAAAATTCCTCTTACCAAAAACTTAATAGATAGTCAGCCAAGTCAGCCAAGCTTTGTTTCCAGAACTCCAGGGAGACAGAGCCCACTACCTATTAAAACAGTTCCTTTTATTTTTGTAACACTTTAAAATATTATACTATACAGAAACCTACCTCTAAAACTCCCTCTCCCAACCCTTTCCAACATACATACTCTGTTACTAGTTTTGCTATCTGGGGACAAAGAAATTCTTCTCTGTCTTCTATGTGAGATGCCTTCAAATATCAGAAGCCAGTTATCATACTAAGTCTTTCTTTCTAGGTTAAATACTGCCATTTTTTTTTCAATGAATACTTTAGGATGAGCACTAGGCTTTCTATTACATTGGTTTCCTTCTTCTGGATTTTCTTAACTTTATTAATGTGTTTCCTAAAAGATGGTACCCAAGAGTAACTAAACATAATACTCAGGATGTGATGTACATTGGGCAGACTATTATGGGACTATCATCCTGACTGTGATTGTCTTGATGCAATCTAAATTCTCAGGATACTGATTAGCTGCTGTAGCATACAGTTGGCCCACATTGAGCTTGCAGACCACTAAAACTCCCATATCCTTGTCTCCCCATTGAGCTTCACTCTAGTCATCCTTTTTCCATCTTGTCCTTAAAGTCAATTTATATAACTCGGTTGTAAACATTAGATAGCTCTTCTTGAAGCTCAAGCCTTTTATTCAGCATATTACTGACCTCACTTGGCTTTGAGTCATCAAAAAAATCTAAGATCATGCCACCTATACCTTTATTCAAGTCATTTTTTTCATTTTTGAAATAGGGAAACTCTTTTCTAGAGAGACAAGGTGGCTTATTCAAGATCACAATAGTAGTAAACAACTGAAGCAAAGTCCACATCTAAATCCCTTCCTTCCACTGCATCTTGATGTCTTGTGGGGGA
>JAJPUD010018998.1:1300-27446 GCA_023553655.1 Myrmecobius fasciatus
ATCCAATATCTAGCATTTGTATAGCACATCATTTCATAATTTGTGAAGTCCTTTATATAGATTATTTCATTTGATCATTCCCCCTCCCTCTCAAACCAAAAAACTTGGAAGCTATTATTATGACCATTTTACAGATGAGGAAACTGAGGCTGGGAGATGGTAAGTGAGTTCCCTAGCAAAGTGAGTCTCCTCGGAGGCAGGATTTGAATTCAAGTCTTCCTAATGTTAAGACTAGCACTTTGTGTCCTAGGCCACCTCGCTACATATAAGTTATGTATATGATATATCACATATAATATGACATACGAACATAACATGTAGGCACATTGTAAGTAAGGGGTAAATTGTATCTCTGTATTTACATGTGCAAAGATATGTTCCTATATGTACATACCTATAAAAGTGTATCCCAACATATATACATATGTATCTACCAATATCTGTATATAATCCCTCCTATTAATATATGATTATATAACACTCATGTACATGTCTTATATAAATATTTATCTATGTGTATCTATCTACCTATCTATCTATCTATCTATCTATCTACACACACACACATATCTCCTATCAGAATGAAGAGACCAGTAATGTTGAAAGCCTCCAGTGTAGGAGTAGGGGGATCTCAGAAGCTAAGGCTAGCAGGACAGGACCCTCTATTCCACATTATCAGTCACTTTGCAAAGCAGACAGAAAATTAACATAGAATTCCAGGTAAGAACCCTTATTGGACAGCTCCTCTTCCCTCGTATTTCATAGCCATGTACACACATGCTTATATATGAATATATACATACACATATATGGGGGCACATGGTTATTCTGATATTGAAAGTTATGTCTGACACATGTGAGCAAAGAAAGTGGAAGAAACCAATGATCTGGTGCCCACTCCTTGGGGTGGGATCAGGAAAGCAGCAATGGAAAGTCAATCAAAGTATGCTCGCTATATCACATTAGCAGCTCAGTCTAACAGAAAACAGGTAGATCTGGGGACCAGGGGTAACAGTATACTTTAAAATAATGATTCTGAAACTTTCCCAAAGTAGTAGGATCCTTCAGTTTACACAAAACTTTAACAGAACCATTGTCATAAAATTCTCTAAAATTTTTATTTTAATGTTTGATAACAAATAATGAAATATTAACTCCCCTTCCCCCCCAAAAAACCCCAACATTAGAAACTTGGGATGTTTTAGGATTCTTGTAGCATAGTGTGAGAAACACTGCTTTAGAGCACAAGTAAGTGATGTTTTAGCTCTGAAAATCATCTATGGAGTTGTAGAATACACTAACAGCCTTCCCAGGTGTCCCTCCCCAGCAGAAGTGACAAGTTTTGTTTCAGAATGCTGTAATCTGATATTTTGAGTTTCTGTACCCCCATTTGGAAATTTTTTTTAATCAAGAATGTTAATAATGGGGGCAGCTAGCTGGTGCAGTGGATAGAGTATCAGCCCTGGAGTCAGGAGGAACTGAGTTCAAATCTGGCCTCAGACACTTAACACTTCCTAGCTGGGTGGCCCTGGGCAAGTCACTTAACCCCAATTGCCTCAGCAAAAAGCAACCAAACAAACAAAAAACAAACAAAAGAAACAGAAGAAGGTTAGTAATGGTGGAGAGATGTGTGTGTGTGTGTGTGTGTGAATGGATCCAATTTTAGTCTTCTTCCTATTGCAAATTTAAAAAGCTACAAATAAGCAGAAGAGAGTCATATTTGAATAGGAAGGAGTCTCTGACAATAGCAGGAGAGCCAGTGTTTATTCCATGTAATTTTGGGAAAAGTTGCTTGCTTCATGGAGACTTAGTTTCTTCATCTATAGAATGACAAGATTCTACTAGGTGATCTCTGAAGTCCTTTCCAGCTCTAAATCATAAGATTCTACAAGGAAACCCCAGGAGGATTCCTTATGTAAATCTTAACTTTCTTTGTGGATTCTGAGCCATTCTGGATAGTTGCTGCCTATTTATTGATGGCCTTGTATGGTTTCTGTCTCTTCTTTCAGTAGGTCCCATTAGATTATGCTGATATACTTCTTCCTTAATGACCTCTGACAGTGTTGATTCAGGCTTCCATTCCATACAAAGATAGAAACAAGGAAATAAAGACTCTGAGAGAATGAACCCTCAGCCCTGGAGAAAGGAGAAAGAGCATTGGATTGCCTATGTTCTGTCTAATGTCCTATTCCACCTAACTGTTGATTTTAAGTCAGACTTTTTTGTATGGGAGCAAAAAGGTCAACAATGGGAGTAACCGAGTGCTTAACCAATCTTTATTTACTTGACTTGATTTAGAAATGCCAATGTTAGCTGTCCCAGCCCTGGCTGTTTTATTTTTTTCCAATTTCTCAGCCATCTATTGTACTCTCTACTGAAATGAAATTATGGTGAAAATAGCAACCCCAAAATATAATTCAATTGAACAGTTAAGTCATTTAAGTATTAATTAAAAGCAAAGTGAAAATATAATATAATATAATGTATAGTCCAATATAATAGATGGATAACTGTCTTTAAAGCTAGGAAGACATGGATTCAAATTTCCAGGTATCTCAGGGCAAGTCCCTTAACTTCTATCTGCCTTAATTTCTTCATTTGTAAAATAGAGGTAATAATAGTATCTACTTAAGAGGATCAAATGTAATATTTGAAAAAAGATTTGTAAACCTTAAAGTGCTATGTAAATGCTAACCTGTGATTATTATTTTAATGAGTCAATTAGGTTTTCTTATTAGTGTTGTTTATTCCCTAAATCCTTTGAGGAAAATCTTGTGGTAATGTTTTTCCTCTATCTGAATGACAAATACCCTGCAGAATTTAGACTATTTTTATTTTAGGAAATCTTGGTAAGATTAAACAAATTCCACAATGCAAGTGATTCAATTTCAAGAATCTGAGGTGTCGATAACATTGGATGGAGTTTGAAATTGGTGGGACACAACACATCAGCTGCTTGGTAAGGCATTTATAAACTCATAAATAGACAGATAAATGATTTCCTTGATTCTGGAATTATAATAGTATTTTGGTCTGCTGATTTGCAATGAATTAGATCATGGTGAGGTTTTGATTTTGGATGAGCTATTATAACAGCGGTTGATCCTAATGAATGCCTATCAATAGAAAAACAGTCTGTATTTCTGGAAATAGAAGTTGAAATAATTCTGATTAAAAAAAAAATTCTTGGCAGCCATTGTTTCACAATTATTTCTGGATAATGTTGTCCGACACCAAAATTACAAAAAGAAAACAAATTTTCATGGAATTAAGATGTTTTCAGGGTAATTATAATAATACTTTATGCTTTAGATATAGCATTTCATGAACCTAATTTCTTATCCTGAATAGCTGATGGTGCCCCGCAACTGCTAATTAGCTTATTTATGCCCCAGTGACCATTTTAGTTAATGCCTATGATTTCCACTAAATAGATTGAATTATCAAACTTCTTACCTATCATAAAGCACCCATGCTTCATTTTCCCCAGGAAATACGTCCCTGAAAGCTGTGTACAAATAACTTCATACTTCAGAGGCAGGAGGGAAGCCAGGTGTTTAAAGAAAACTTATGGTGGTGGAAGGGACATTTTGGAAGCTGAAGAATTGTAAAATTCACATTGATTTATTGGTTTTGTATCTTCAATGGTAACGGTAGTCAGTTGAAGCAAACCTTCTTAAAGGAAAGCACAGCTGTATTTTGTATTAGGCCGGTACCATACTTGCCAAATCACAGGATGGCTGGGAAGAATGGGGATCCAATGGGAGTTGGAGTAGGGGGGAGTAAGACTAACTAGAAATAGCTAGTCTATATTAGTACTTCAGAGGAGTCGTTCCAGTTTCTTGAATAATAATTCAAAAGTACTGCAGTGATAGAGTTTCAGAAAAGCTTGTCTTTATTATTATTTTTATCTTTGCTATTACATGGAGTTGCCTTGCGATAATAAAAGTTCACATTTACGTAGTATTTTAAGGTTTATGAAGAGTTTTCTATCCTTTACAATAAATCTATAAGCATCTTCATTTTTATCATCACCCTTTTATAGTTGAGGAAAATAAGACCCGAAAATGCAAGTGATTGACTGAGGCCCCATTTCCTATAACAGCATCATCTGCTACCAAGTCCTGTATACTTTTCATGAATCGATGCTATTTTTTGTTGAATATCTAGTGTTGTTCAGGGTTTTTGTGACCCTTTCTGAGGTTTTCTTGGCAAAGATTCTGGAGTTGTTTGTCATTTCCTTCGCTAGCTCATTTTACAGACGAGGAAAAGGAGGTAAACAGGGATACAGGACTTGCACAGGATCACCTAGCTAATAAGTGTCTGAAGTTAGATTTGAACTCGGATATTCCTGACTCCAGGGTAACTTCACAGAATATCTATTAGAAAAACCAAGATAAAACATTATAGATTAAAGAACTCATCTACCTGGTTTGTCACATTTATACTTATACCATTCTAGCAAATGAGAATCTTAACCATTTTTAAATAAGTTACAGAGGAGATCCTACATACATTTTCAGTAACCCATTCTTGTGTTTAACTTGTCTTCATATTTTTGGGAGGTAGATGACTTTTCCCTTGTTGGATAAAACCATGATTTTTCAAATTTCTGTCAAGACTGTACAACTAATTAGTGTCACGTGCAGGATTAGAACTGAGGTCTCTGGCTCCAAAGATTGGTGTTCCTTGTTGTTATTCAGTCATTTTTCAGTTATGTCTGACTCTTCATGACCCTGGAGTTTTCTTGGCAAAGATACTGGAATGATTTGCCATTTGTTTCTCCAGCTCATTTTACAGATGAGGAAACAGAGGTAAACAGAATTAAATAAATTGCTTAGGATTACACAGCTAGTCAGTGTCTGAGGTCAGATTTGAACTCAGGAAGACGAATCTTCTTGATTCCAAGCCCAGCTCTATTATAGCACTTGGTGCTATCCCACTCTACCACCTAGCTATCCTTGGGAACCTTCAAATGACCTTGGGAACAAGTTTAGATTAGAACAAGAATCTGTGATCTCTTATAGTTAATAGTTTTTCTAAGGATAGCTATAGAATTTGAGTACCTTTTGGGAAGGCACCAAGGTGATCATGCCCAAACATCATGTAACCGATCAGCAAAATGATAATTGAACAAAGCTTCTGGTGGTGGAACTAATGTGACCCTCCAGTCTGGTGCTCAGATAACAGTTCCTAGAGTAACATTACTTGATTCTTTGGATTTACTTGGGGCTGCAAAAACTGTTAGTCTATTTAATTTAGAAATTTTTTATCACATTTCATAAACAAGAGATATTAGTTTCTTTAAGAGGTATCAGGGAATATGAGGTTAGACATGATATATTGCCTTGAGTAAGATGGTGATCCTGTACTGAATTAGGCTGAAATAATCAGCTCTATGCCCTCTGTGCTTTAATCAAAATGTTGGGCCTGTTCTTCTCTGCATCTGATATTCCATCTTCCATTTTTCAGGCCAGGAATGCTTTTTTTCTTCTCCTCTTGGAATTGTTAATCCCTTCAAGGCCCAATTCAAGGGCTACCTCCTTAAAGTGTTTTTTTCTTATTCTCTCAGGGGTGAGTGTCGTAGCATCCCTCTTCCCCTATTATTTTGTGTATGTGTGCATATGAGTATATATGTGTATACAGGGTAACACAATCTATATATATATATATGTATATATAATGTGTATGTGTGTATGTGTGTGTGATAGATCTCTCTCTTTATATATATATATATATATATATATATGTATGTATACATGAAAAAAAACCTTTTCTTCTTTGGTATTTGCTAGCCTATTTTTTGGTTTATTGTAAGTGCTTAATAAATGCTTATTGATTACCTGAAAGTCTGACCAAGTTGGAAAGCCTTCAATATGGTCTCGATGATAGACACTTCTCCTCTCATCCAGTGATCAGACTATGTACTTTCATTACTAGGTTGGCTAGAGAATGATGGTTTTTATGCCCCATATAGAGTTACTACTGCTGAAGAATACATAAAGAGACTGTGATCTGTCCCAGTGGAGGGAAAACCCACACTAATGAAATCATACGTCTTTCAGGTGTTGAAGAATATTTTAACCCAAGAGGGGGCTAGAAATGGGAATGGAACTTTAATTTAAATTATATTAGGGAACTCTTAGATGATTAAACTCCCTCTACTAATACAGACTGGCAACTTCTCTGCAACTGATCATTTTAGAGTTGTCTAGTGTGCCAAGAAATTAAATGGCCCAGGGTCACAGAGCCAGTGGGTCTCAACGTGGGGATTTGAACCCAGTTTATCCCGTTTCTGAGCCTAATGCTCTCTATCCACTGTGTTGCCCTGCATTTTAACATTAACATTTAAACACGGGATAAACTTGTGTTGGCCTAAATCTTGAGTTGTACAAACTGAATGCCAATATGCAGCTCCAAGTTACTAAATGATCCATATAAACCCATAATAGCTTCTAGGTCATACTTTAGGGAATTATGATTGCCGCAGGTTACCTTGTCCTTCATCTTCTGTAGGTGAAGAAAATTTGTGGGATTCTAGCAATCACAGCTCATACAATGTCTTCCAATCTTATCAGCTGTCTGCCTGCCCTGATCTCAGGAGACAGTGCTGTATATAATCCAAGCTAGCTTTGGAATCAGTAGGGCTTGAATTGTTAGCCAGCTATAACCCAGCAGAACATCTAGCGCACAAAATAATTTCCCATGGACCATCATCAATTGTTAACGGATTGGTTCTTTGTCTGGGAGGGCTGCAGAAGTCTTGTGGGGATAGGTCAGTCAGAGGGCTTATTGAGAAGTGCCGGAGTTGTGTTCTAGGGCATGTCTGAGGATCCAGAAGAGCTAGGAAGGGGCACCGTCTCTATCTTTTCTTTTGGTTTGCTTGTCACCATTCATTTTTCATTCTGCTCTGTCCAGGTTACTATAGCTCTCAGTTTAAGAAAGCCTCCAATAGTGCTGCATTGAGTAAAAGATCATTATACCCCACAAAATAATTTTTAAAAATCATTGCAGTATAAGTCGAAAGAAAAATAATATCATTTCACGTGTGAACCATTTCCCTACCTCTTACCTTTAAGAGAGTTTTCTATTTTAGGATTAGTTTAAACATTATATAATAATGAATTTTAAGTGACCTTTCTTAAGATTATGCCAAAGAAAAAGAAGTCTATAAATACCATATTGATTTAAAATGAAATCATTTTATGACTTATTTAAAAATGATTTCATTTTAAATAAAAAATCTATTTAAAAGGAAGGACATTTTATTAATTAATCTTTCTCAAACTTCCATATCTCTGTGTATCTATATTTCTCTCTAGTAGATAGCTATTACTAATTTGGATAAGGAAAAGCATTTCCTGCTATGACATTTCATTTTAAAACGAGTCAGTGATTTATACAATTATTTGGTGTAGTGGGGAGGAAGAGAGGTATGAGGTGAAGAGAAAATGTATTCATAGATGTAAAATTTATAAGGAATACAAACATTCGTGAACGAGAATTATCTTCAAGTATATCCCTGCAGTCAGGCAAAAGCAGCGTCTACTGAATTTTGATTATCTTTGGAAATTTCCAGGCACATACCTGATAAAAAATGGCTCTGTTGTATATTACTTTCTTTGAGTCCAGAATATTTCTCAAAGTAGATAATTCATCTGATAAAGTTGCTTTATAAACCCTCTGTGCATTTTAAAACAAAGAACTCTTATAATAGTGTAAAAACCGCAATAACCAACAGGGATAGATAGCACCACCGGAGTCAAACTACATCTCCCAATCCTAATATTAAAAAAAAAGGTCTATTTTATTGCACTTTTTGAAAATGCCGGTTGAATCATAGCGGATCCAAGGTTTTGTAGATTGTCTTGAGCTTTAACAAAAGACGTGGGGCAAGCTGGAGCAAGTGTATAGATTGCAAGTGCAGAACTTTCAACATTGTTTATTACTGAAAGGCATTAAAGGTCTCCAATTTCACAGCAGCTGACCAATGTGAACAGCTCAAATGGCTGAAGATCAGGAACTGTACCCACTTCATTGCCTTTGGTTTGAAATGGGAGTCTTAAAATATTTGCATTTCAAATTAAAGATATGTTTTTCATAGATCAGATCAAACAAAGCATTCAAGGTTTTCAGGGCGACCTAAAAGGCATGCAACATGAGGATTAATTTGGGCGCACTCAGAGTCAGGATTAATTACCAGTGCCAGAATCCATCAGACATATCAGGTCAGTGTAGGCCAGCTTACAATTTAACAATAAATGGTTCTATATTGCTGTCACAGAGCCATGAATATAAAGCTACAGATATTTATGATTTTGATTAGACTGATGGTGACATGTGGAACAGAAATAAATTATTGAATAGCAGCATTTCTTCAGCTATGATGACATAGAGTACAGCATGAAATATAATATCTATCACTTACTTGTCTGTTCTCCCGAGTCTACCAGCTATCACCACAGTACATAAGCTCATCTTCATTGGAGAGGGGAGGCTTCTTAGACACAAGGGGATGATATTCTGGCTAGAGCAATATGCCTAAAGTCAGGAAGATCTGAATTTGAATCCAGCCTCAGGTACTTTCTTACGGGGTGTCTGTGGGCAAATCATTTGACATTTCTGAATATTGGGTTCCTCATTTGTGCGGCTGAATGACCTCTATGATCTTTTCCACCTCTAAACTTTATCTATGATAATGGGATCTGACCTATCTTCCACAATAACCCTTTCCCAAATCCATCTCATTTGTAGAGCTTTTCCTCTTTGAATTATTTCCTATTTTTCCTTTATGTATTTTGCTTGTACATATTTTTTTTTGCTTCGTGTCTCCCCTATTACATTGTGAATTCCTTGAAAGCAGAGAGCTAGGGACATAAAAAGAGGCAAGAGATCGATTCCGCCCTCTTTCTATATACTCAGCTTTTAGCTCAGTGCCTTGCACGTAGTAGGTGCTTAAGAAATATTTATTGGTGGCTGATATTGTATGGATTATGGGATCTAGAGGTTGGAGATCCTTTAGTTCAAATCCCTCATTTTATAGATGAAGATCAAGTTAGAACCCAAAGGGCATGCATTCAATTAAGTAGAATGTTTTTGTCCCTTGTGAAACCTAGGCTAGGTATTCTGGTAATCTCACTTCTAGTAACTGTTCTGGCTTGCTAAAGAGAATAAAACACACACTCACACATACACACTCACACACACACACACACACACACACACACACACACACACACAAAACATATTCAGTTTAGGCCATTTCAATTTTTGCTATCAGGTAGTTTTGGGAATTGGAAAGTGCTATTTATATTAAAGAATACAATTCCAGGAAGTTATTATATTGGAATATGATCTGACAAACTCAAGAAAATGTTGGCTTCTCTTTGCACCATTAGTCAATCATTTGTTAAGGACAGGCCATAAATGACTGACTTTGCTGTGGAGCCTTTATTATAAGGGTTGTCATTCCAGATTCTAATACTTTTATTCATCTGTGATCCCAATGATCTGAGTACTCTTGCAACCCATTGAAGACTGCCCATACCGTAGGATGCCTGCCAATATCTTCCCATCAAACCAACCAGTGGGGAAATTTCCTTGTTAATATCCTGACATTTGGGGGATATCATCTGAGTGTGAGGACTGTCATTTCTGCAACTTGGGCCTTGAGGCGCTGATAAATGACTCTTCCTGGGCCTTCTCATTCAGTGTTTCACTTCACTCCCTCACCAATTTTCTTGACAGTCTTGCCAACCATTCTAGAAACCATACTGTTGTGGTTTTAACACTTTCATCTTTGGAGCTTCTGTCTTGTGACTCCTACACTCCCCACTGGGGACTTTTCTTGTTTACTGTTTCAAAAAGACTCCAGTTATGTATGATGCACTTCATTCCCAACTTCCCATTCATTTTCTCAAGAATTTTGTTGACTCTCTCTCATTGCCTCTTGGAAGGGCTGTGTCAGTCTACTCTCTAGAGGTCAAATAAATCATCCACATCAGCAGGTATTGTTCTGTTCATTAGAATGAAAGCACCTTGACGACAAGGATTATTTCCATTTTTGTTTTTTATTCCCATAGTTTAGCATAATAAAAGCTTAATAAATGCTTTTTCATTTATTCACTTATTCTTTGTTTCTGATTCTTGACTTAAACATCTTTTTTTTCCTTAGCCATATATTTTTCTGTTGTATATTTCTCATTTATGATGTGTTGCAGTCTGTTTACACTCATCCCGTTCTTGTTGGTATTTGACAGATTAGAAGTTGAATTTTATTAATTGGTTAACATAATTTAGTAATATATTAGAGTCATATATGTAGAATTTTATACTGAAAGTATAGGAGGATACAACAGAGGTGTGTGTGTGTGTGTGTGTGTGTGTGTGTGTGTGCGCGTGTGTGTTGGCAATAAGAAGAGATAGGGACGAATCAACAATTGTAAAAAGACTACATTCTAAATATGTCTTTAATTCAGCTATACAGGGCATAGTTTTTTTTACAACTGTATAATATTTCTGATTAGCATAGTGACATGCTTATGAATAGTATTAAAACCATTTTAAGACATTCATAAAATTTAAAATTAAAAATAAAATTAATTAATTAAATTAAATTAAGATCATAACACATTATGCACTATTCTCATTATATTAATTATATTATGAGCATTTTATTTTTAGATTCTAAGTCCTATATCAGTGGAGATGGAGTGAGGGTGAGGAAGAGAGGTGATTCCTCTAAAAAGATTCTGGGTTTTAAATTTTTCTTTTTTCCATGGATTATCATTTTGGGGATTTCCAGGGCTGAGTACATATCATTCATCTAGTTCTTCTAGATTGATAGAAAGAATCTTTCTGGAATTCACTATTTCTATGTATTGCCTATTAAGTAGAGACAAAATTTCTCTAAGTTATCTAAATGAATCAATTAAAGAAATAGTCCCAGTCTGAATGTCAACTTGTCAAACCACTTTCTGAGATGATGGTTTATATGCACTCTGATTTTCTTGAGAGACATTTGTAAATGCATAAAATAAATATGCCACACATGTATTGGGAGATAAATATGACTTTAACTCTCATGCGTATTTTGTAAAACCTTATAGATGATCACTCGATTCTAGGCAATTATTTAGTTTAGCTAATTTTTAGTAGCATGGGATAGTAGATAGAGAACTGTTCTTGAAGTCAGGAAGAAATGGACTCAAGTCTTGCTTTTGACACACTGGCTGTATTGCTCTGAACAAGTCACTAACTTCTCACTGATCAAATAACTGTCTAAAACTAAAAAGCTCAGGGAGTGTGTCAATCTTCTTTGGAAATTTGTTGTTACAATTTGTTGTTAGAAGACCTAAATTTGAATCCTTAGTCAGTCATGTATTACCTATTTAATTTTGTTATCCCTCTATCTTTCTGAGCCTCAGTTTCTTAGCTGTTAGAGAGGTTAGGATAGATGACAACTAATGTTCCTTCCAGCTGTAAGTTTATGATGTGAAATGAAAAGTCATTCAAATCAGTGTCTTCATTTAATATATGGAAAGATATATCTAGAGAAGTTAGGGGATATTCTTTAGGTCACAAAGCTAGTTAGCAGCAGAACCAATATTCTTGAACCATAATCAAGTAATCTTTTTGACTGCTATCATCCCTTAAGAAATTTAAGCAAGTTTCAAGGGAAAAATCTTTTTTAAAATATGAAATTTTTTCCCTCATTACATGTTAAAACAATTTCAAAACTTTAAGAAAAACTTTTGAGTTCCAAATTCTATCCCTTTTTTCTTCCTCTTTTACCTCTATGAGACAGTAAACAATTCAATATAGGTTATAGGTGTATATGTATACATATAATCATATAAAACATTTCCATATTGGTTAGAAAATAGCATCTTTATGGTGAAAAATTAAAAGTCATTTGGTTCAGTGTTCTCATTTCTGATACTGGAAGACATGCCCAGAGAGGTAAGATGATATTTTTGGGGTCACAAAGTTAGTAATTAGCACAGTCAATATTTTTGAGCCATTTATAAGTTGCATCATAAAGTCTGTTGTTGTGTTATTATGGTCTTTCCCATGATTGCATTTGCTCTCAGAGTGCTCTCTTCCAAATGAATTTTCAGTGTTGATAATAAACCCTAAATTCATTATGCATATATCCATGAGATGATGTTTTAAGTAGTCCTGTTGATAGATTTGAATCATGCTTCAGACACTAGTCATATGATTTTTAGGGAAATCATTGCTCTCTTTGTGCCTTTATTTCCTTATCTGTAAAAGGAAAGGATTGGACTTCATGACCTCCTTCTAGTTCTGAATCTATGATCCTATGACTTCTGTGAGTTTGGGATTTTCTGTATGATATATTCTTTTTCTCATTAGTGTTGATTGTCAAGAATTTGTTTGGTATAACAGTTCGGTCAACAGTTGAATGTGTTCAGAGATGAACCCATCATTACAATGACTTTAGAATACAGGGATGATGAAGAGTAAGAAGGATGGCTGGCAGGACTGCTATTGGGGAAGGAGTTGTAGTATGGGGGAATGATATGTGTTGGGAATAATTATGACAGATCTATTAAGGGCAATGAATTTAATATTATTAAGAGAGTAATGTAACTATTCCTGATTCCTAAAAGAATAGATTATATGGCTCCAGATCTGTGCTACTGTTGGTAACAAGTATATTGGATGATAGGCTTAGGACTTTTCAGTGTTTTCCCATTCAGATTCCTAATTCCCTGGATATGTATCAAAGCAGGTCAGTTGTTTCAGCAACCATTGTCATGGTGTAAGACTTATGGTAAAATCATTTTGGGCTAGGATTGATTCTACTAAGTTGCCATAAATGCTCAACTCCATAATCATTAGGAATGATAATACCCAAAATTTGAATTTGGAACTTGAAATTCCTATGCTCCTTCTGAAGATAGGTTATTTGTGCTTTAACAATCTTGATTCTAAGAGTCTCTGGGTTTCTGAAAGAAGTTGTCCATAGCATGGCTCGTGCAGTGAGAAGAGTGCTGAGGTAATTGGAGGATATGACTTCCAATTCTGGTCCTGCCATTTACTATCCATGTGACCTTGAGCAATTCGTTCAATTTCTTCTTCTGTGCTCCTCTAATAGCTCTAAATCTATGAACCTATGCTGCTTCTCTTTATACATTCAGATAGCCCTTTAAGTTCTAAAAAGCATTTTCTAGTTAGGAAAGATAAATATTGCTATCAATATCAGATGAGGAAACTGAGGGTTAGAGTTGAGAAGTCCATAATCACATAGCTTGTAATTGTCACATGTGGGATTTGAACCATTGGTCCCCTCACTCTATTCTACCATACAGGGTTGAAGTAGAAGGTGCCACAATAGGTAGCCTGCTCTATTAGGCAGGATGAAACCAAAGCCCCTTTGTTATGAGTCATGGGACAGTTGTCCATGAAAACTTGATTTGAGACAGCAATTTTAGGATTAGGGAAACATGGATCTTCTCCCCAGTAGAAAAGACTGAGGGAAAAATATATGTGCTTTCTCTGGGTAGGGCATATGATCTCAAATCCTTTAGCCAGAAGTTTGTTTCCTACAGTGTAACATTTCAAATCATTATCAGGCTCTGGGAAAACTTCTCTAGCTCTTGAAACTTGCCTAGTTTGAGGAATCTTTTGCAGAGGCACGTGCAGCATGGTTTCTCCACTGTAGGCGATTTTAGTAGTCAGGGAATTCTGTTGTATAGGAGAAGAGAAATGGGGAGCAAGAAGCAAATTCTCAGTGCCGACAGTTATGGAAATCACTTTCTTGGGTACAGAGGGGCAGGGACCAAATGTAAAATAAAGATCAGGATGCCAAATTGCAAGTGGTTGAGGCAACTATGAAGTGTGTCATATAGAGCGTTGGGACTTTACATCTGGAAAACCTGAAGTCAAATCTTGTCTCAGATACTTATTAATTGTGTGATTCTGGACAATTCATTTAAATTCTCTATGCCTCAGTTTCTGTACATGTAAAAAGAGGCTAGCTACCATAGAGAAAGAAAATGCCAATAGCTTTATTTGTTTAGAGAAAAGCTAACATTTATATGGGCCTTTAAGATTTTACAGATTTTAATTCTAGGAGGTAGGTGCTATTAACCCCATTTTACAAAAGAGGAAGCAGAGGCAGGCAGAGATTAAATGACTTGCCCAAGAGTCACACAGGGAGGAAATATTTGAGGCAGGATTTGAAACCAAGTCTTTTGGACTTCAATTCCAATACTATCTACTGTGTCATTTAGTTACTAGGATCTGAGTTGGGGGGGGAACATTCAGAGATGGCTAGTCAGATTTATATGTACATTGCCAGATTGAGAGATACACATAATTCTAGTTGATTTAATCTACCAATTTGAAATTCTTCCCTTTGATCATGACAGGGTATATATTTTCCATCCTAGTTTGTTCTGACTGGCAGAAGTTGCCTGTGTTCTTCCTTGTTCTGAAGTATCAAAGAGAGAGACCTCAAGCTACGACCCTGATATTGCAAGGTTTATGGTAGGATTCTACCAATTCAATAACTGAATACTGTGGGTTGGAACTGTAAGAATGAGCATCAGGGGTCACACATCTTTCTAGAAGGAAGATACCTTAGAAAGAAAAATGTTCAGGGATTGCCTAAGGAACTTAATTTATTACATACCTTATTGTCAATAATAGTTGATACTAACATTTATTTAACATTTTAAAGTTTGCAAAGTACTTAACATAAATTATCTCATTTGATCCTTCCTCAAACCTTGAGAAGTAGGTGCTATTTCTTTTTGCTCATCTAGCATGTCCAATTAGCTGGAAAAATCTTTTTCATTCCTATTGTTATTTCTGAAATCAAGTCCTATTCCTTTTTACTTGGAACTCCTGCAACATCCTCCTAATTGGAGGCCTCCAGTCTCTCCCCCATTGTATCCTAATTAATCTTTCTAACTTTCAGGTCTGTTTACAATCACTTCTCTGATTCAAAAGTGTCAGCGGCTCCATCATCAGGTGAATAGAATCTGTCCTCCTAAATCTGACATTCAAGACATTTAAGCCTCCCTTACCTTCTATGACTATACTTTATAAATCCAGTTTTATTTCACATCATCCCCTCCTTCATTTTATTCATGGCTTTGGCCAAGTTGAGCTACCATGTTTCTTGATTTTGTGTCTTTTCTCACATCATGTTCTCTATGCTTATCATGTTCCTTTGCCTGCATCATGTAACAGATTTGCATCTGTAATCTATTGAGAATAAATGAGTTACCTATGGACACACAAGTTATAAATAGGGAGTCAACATTCAAACTCCAAATTTGATTTCCAAATTCTGTGGAAAAACTTACTGTCTGTCATTTGTAAAATAATATCATCCTTTTAAGAGGCTTTTCCTGGTTCTCCCATTTGCTAGTGCCCCTGAAGTCACTGCATGTCAATATGTATTATGTATTTACTTATTTGTAAGCATGCTGGAGATCCTCTCTAAGAGAGTAAGCTCCTTGAGGGCAGAAATTGTATCATTTAAAAAAAACTCCTTTTGTTTTTGTTATTGTGGTTGCAAGTTTAACAAATAGCAAAAACAAGAATGTTTCAAAATATAAAGAGAGAATTATATATGATACTGGGAACTTCTGTAAAATAAAGTTTATTAAAATTCTTTAATAAGTTTATATTACCTTCAGAATGATAGTAACAAAGCTGTTCTGCTGATTTATGTCCTCGTCAGAAATTCCCTCTGCTCTCTTGTATATATTTTAAAAGTTTCTTTGATGTTCACTTCTTTCCTCCTCTTCTTCCTCTTCCTCTTCTCTTCTTCCTTCCTTCCTTCTTTCTCTCTTTCTCTCTCTTTCTTTTTCTCTTTCTCTCTGTCTCTTTGTTTCTTTGTTTCTTCCTTCCTTCATTCTTTCCTTTCTTTTTTCTTTCATTTTCTTTTTTATTTCTTTCTTTTATTCTTTCTTTCTTTCTCTTTTCCCTATTCTCCTCTTCCTTGTTATTGTTGTTGCTATTCTTGTTCTTGTTCTTCCCTTTCTCCTCCTTCTTCTTTTTCTCCTTCTCCTCTTCCTTCTCCTTTTCCTCCTTCATTCTCTTTTTTTCTTCCTTCAACTCCTCCTTCTTTTCCATCTTTTTATTTTTCTCTTTCCCTTTTAGCATCTTTCCTTATTCTTCTTTTTCTCTTCCTTTTGTTTTCTATCTCTATCACTACCAACTGCCCTATCTTCCACAGTATTCTTACTTTTGTATTAATATAATTAGTGCTTAGCATAATGGCTGGCACATAGTACAGAAATAATCAATGCATGTTGATTATTAAATTGTATATTACTTGAAGGTTGAAATCTATGGTTTATTTTTTTTTATCTCCACCCAGTGCCTAGAATAGTGCTAGTAGAAGCTTCAAGGATCATTCAATGAATACTAGATGAAAATAAAAGTTTGAACTCTTTTCAGAATGTTGCTGGTCTTAGATCCATTAAGACAGCTTTATGCTTGATCTCACTATTCTGTTGATCTCAGCTTCCTTTTTTTTTAAAAAAAATAAGACTTTCCATCAAAGAGTAATATGGTTCTTTGCTGTCATGCAGCGCTGCCAGGTTCACTTGTCAACTATCCCTCTGTGATCTTGAAAGTTCAGCTTTGCTTTTCTTTCTCATGCTGGGAAGCTTCCAATGGCAGGAAATGGAAGGAGGAATCCACATGTCTCACTCTCCTTGTCTTGTGCAAATTCTTACTCCCAGTTGGGCATTTAGGTTAATTAGACATGAATGACAATGATGTGACTGAACTTATCATAGTTAATGTAGCTATTAAGGATGCATTTCTATGCAGCATCTGTACATAATTTGGATAAGGAAGCATAAAACCTAAATGTATCCTTCCTTAATTATTTTAAAGCAAAAAAGGAGAGCATTTTAGATTAATTTCGAATTTTATCTGTAGTTCTGTCAATGCGAAATACAAGATTTATCTTGAACATACACCGCAAATGTGTTGTGACGCATGGCCCAGGTGTCCTTCCAAGAACTAGTTCTGAAAAGAAAGTAAATCAAGGGAAAAAGTCAGAAAACAAATGAATTACCATAGAAATTATAAAAGTACAAAAAAGGCAGTAATGAGGTGAAAAACAGAAATAAGGCATACATATTTTTAAGTAAAAGGTATGACAACCTAAAAGTATTTTTTCCAGCCTGAGAGATAATTACCTGTTGCCCTTTAAAACTTTTACTAGACATGTGATCTGGGAAGGTTATTTATATTCTTTGAGATATATTTGTAAAATAGAGATAAAGATGCCTGTAGTATGTATCTCAGAATTGTTGAGGATGTCAAATGAAATAACAGAGATGAAATGCTTTTCAGATCCTTAATGTATTTTATAAATGTTAACTATTACTATGATTGCAGTAAGGTAGAGTGGTGTATAGGATGCTGGGCCTAGAGTCAGGAAATCCTGAGTTTAAATCTAAATTGAGACATTTACTAGCTGTGTGATCTTGGGCAGGTCATTTTACTCTTCAGTTTAAAATGGGAATGGCAATAGTACTTATCTGCTAGGGAACAAATGAGATAATAATTATAAAGTATTTAGAATGGTACTTAGCACACATTAAGCAATATAAGATGTTAGCTATTATTATTGTTGTTCTTAATTTTATTAGTATGCCTTGAAATTCTGTTAATTCTTAAAGGAATGTATCTCCTATTTGACTTGTCCTTGGAAGTTTTCCATTATACTCTTCCTTGCCCAGATTCATCTAATCAAGCTAAAATAGATTTTGATGTTTGATTGATTGAATATATTGAAAGCATAAGAAAATAAGTGACTTATATAGTTGAAGATATGAGGAAAGACTCTCTTGTGCCACAGTGTCTGCCCCCTGCCTCTCTATCTCACCCTGACAAAACAATCTTTTCTGAGTCTGATGAGACTCATCTCTATGGGAGACTCCTCCCATTAAAACACAAAAGTCACATCAAGTACAGTAGCTGAGTGGACCATGATGGACCATAATTTCTCAGCATTTAGCATATATCTTTCACATACACTTATCTCAGGGAAAAGTGCATCTATGGTTAAAATTTATTGAAAATGTTTTGTTCAGCAAAGTGCCTTCAGTTTGAGATATTTTTTGATTCAGATCAGAGCAATGACATCAATTTTAAGGTGGAAAGTGAAGGAAAGAGGGAAAAAGAGCTGGTTTCTGATGTAATAGATTGTCAAAAACAAAGTTTGAAATTAAATCTTATGGTTTAAATGTTTTTATAATTCACCCTACTTCACTCCATCCCCAACTAGTGCAATAAGGAAATAAAACAAAAAACTCCTCATTAAAAAAAAAAGAAAGAAAACGTTTTGTTCACTCTAAATTGCTCTTCAGATAAGGGAATAAACCCCCTCCCCCCAACATCTTATCTATCATGGATGGGCATTTAATGATAAAGAGTAAGTATTTTGGAGCTAAAATTCCTGGACAAATACCTCTCTTCAGTTTGACCTTTCCATCTTAAATATTTTTTTTCCTTATCATACAATGAAACTATCAACTTCAAGAAAAATATTAAATCAAGAAGACTTTAGAACTGTCTATACTTCAAGCTAAGCTATATAAATAGCATAATTGTAGATTCACCAGCAGCTGTTATTGCCAGAAACCATGGATTAACCAAAGATTAAATGAGTCTTGAGGAACTCCTTTGAATGGATACTGTTGTCAGCTTGATAGCAGTGATGGCCCTGCTCTTAGAAGTCCAGTCATACACTTTGGTGTAAACTAGAATCAGAAACCATCTCTAAGTCAATTTCTGGGCCCTTAGGTGAAATAAGGTACCAGAAAGCAAGAATTGTGCCATTCTTTATATTTGTCTCCCACAGCCCTGAGCATGGCATGTTGTGTATTTTGATTAATTACTTGACTACAAATACTCCAACCACCATTTGGTAACTTTTTTCCTGACAATCTGCTGTACCCCTGTGCTCCCCTTTCTTCCTTATGACATTTGGGAAATAATCAGAGGGACTAGATCTGAGTTTTTATTGGTATGGCAAATTCCCAAGGGAGAAATTTCTCAACCAGTGTAGGCTGGGATTTTTCTGCAAAATTGTTTTTTTTAAAGAGCTGCCAAATTAACAGCATCATACTGAGTGAGAAAACCACATAGCAACATTATCTACTTTCTATTGTATTTTTAATTTACTTTGTTAAATATTTCTCAATTGTATTTAACTTAGTTCTGGTCCCACTCAGGAATGTTATAGGTTGCAGTGCAACCCAGTGTGTTGGAAACCTCTGGTCTACAGGTTAAGTGACTTTCCCATGGTCGTGTAACAAGGAAGATTTGGGTCTAAGACAATCTTTCCTGTTTGTGAAGTCAGCTCTCTGTCTACCAAAGCATCATCTCTTCTTATTTCGGAAATAACCTGCTAAATTAACTCGCTGTATTTGTTCTATCAAATAGTAGCTCGCCACAGTTCCTGGCATATAATAGTGATGTGGTTAAAGAACCAAAATGATGTGGGTGATGTAGACACCAGATGATGTAGGCACCAAAGGTTGGGGTTCACAATGGCCATTCTCTTTGGCAAAAGGTATTTATTTAGGAAAGAGATTACAGACAAAATGAAGAGATCCAATAGACACTGGGAATAGTAAACATGAAATAGTGTGGGGGAGTATATGAAAGGCAAGTTCCTCAGTGGACCTCACAGTTACCCAGGAGAATGGCCTTAGCTGGCAGGGACTTAGCACCTTAAAAGAGTTAGTTAGCCCTAAGAAGAAGTGGGGTTGGGAAGCATAATGGAGTTAGAAGAGATACCACATGGTATGGGAAAAGTTAGGGGAAAAGACACCACAAGGCATACTGCCCATGGCAGACTGACCCAAAAGCAGCCACCATGGGAAGGGCCAGTAGATTTTATGGGGGAAATTTAAATTCAGGGACATAACTGGGATTTCTGACAGGGCATGACAGGGGGAGGCTGCTAGAGACCTCTACAATGGGTGCATCTCAGGGATTTGACATAACTTGGATTTCAGACCACCTTCCCAAAAGGTGGGACCAGTGCATTTTCCCTGCTTGCCTCAGGGATCAATTCTTTAGTTTCTCTCTGTCCAAAACACCATTCAGGACCTCTTCATTAGGTGCTTAATATATGCTTATTGATTGATTGATTGATTGATCATGCCTCTTAGATAACCCTATAGAAAATTAGTAGGGAGTTTTGGGGCAGTTTCTATAATTTCACAATCTGGTGCTAAAATATTAGAAAGATTGAGTTCATTTATATGGAGTTCTGAGCCACATGGAGGGAGATGGTAGAGATTACAAATACAAAGTTCTGCCAAATCCTGATTTTGGGGACATCACGGTCAGAAGCAGGGGAATATCTGGTGATAGTTACATTTCCTTTTTTTCAATGACATTTATTTATTGTGCAAATAAAAAATCAACAAACATCAATATTTCAACAAAGAACAAAAAAGATTGTATGGGAAATTATACATGTCTAATATGTTCAATTTTTTTAAAGTACATAATAAATTTAACACAACAGTGTTGAGTTACCTTCAGTCTCCTGAGCTTCCTTCTGCTCTCATCTATATGTTTTCTTAATCTTTAATTTGTGGTATTTTCCTTCTTTTCTTTTTCCTTGTCACTATCAGATAGCTACATTTTCAATGTGGTCATTTTACATCAAGAAATCAGCAAATTATACAAAGCAGGGCATGATTGATTGTTTTGCTGAATGTCCAAACTAAAGATAATGTTGGAGAAAATGTATGTAGTTTAAACTGAAATTAATCAATAAATCAATTGATATTACTATCAATTGATTTAATCTCAATTTAAAATACTAAAATTAAAGGTGTGTGGTATGTACATTTTCCCCAGAGAGCATCTTGTTAAGCTCTTACCAGCATACCTTTCATTAAGACCCACATGTTTTTCAAAGAGATTGAGGGAGAGGAAATGATAATGCAGGGCAGTATATTGATTGAAAGTGTATTCATACATTTTCTGAGGTGTCCCTTATAGCAATGGCCAGAAGATCATCATTATTATTTGGCATTTGCCATATAAAGACCTTTTAGCTTTACAAATACAAAAAAGGGGTTTTATGCATCTGTTAGTTCTTATTCATGATGCTCCCCAGAGGTGACTTGGAAGTGTCATCCTTCACCAATAGAAGGGAGAGAGAGAGCACAGGCATGAATAGGTGAAATCATTTTTCCAAGGTCACACATTAGTTTCCATGAGATATCCAGAACGTTAAGTGCCTAATTGTAATTCCATCCTTGCCCTGTCAGGTCATACTACTACCTGGTTTCTAGGATTGAAGACTGAATGAGGCTGGACTAGAGAGGCACGGCACTGTGTCTTCAGGGGACAGAGATCACACAGTTCCTGACTCCCAAGTGTCTGGAATACTTCTTATTAATATTTGTTTCACAACTTTGCTTTCCTGGTCAGTTGATTGCTGACAAAATGAATGGGGTCAGCAGTAATCGCAGCCAAAGTCCTTCATGCAAGAAAGCCCCAATTTGGTTGGAAGAGCATACAGTCCTTTCACATTTCCATCACTAGTCAGACAGAGATTAGCACAGGCTGGTGACAGTGATGGGCTATCATCCCCTGTGTTTTAATCCTTGTCTATAGGGTCACTTCAATCCAAATGAAAATAAAATAAGATGGAATAGTTCAAATGTAGAAAGAACTGAATTCCTTTGTTTCCTTTAAGTCTCAACTAACATGCCTTCTTTTTTGGAAGCCTTCCCCATCCCTGCATAAATTTTTTTAGTGCCTTCCCTATTATTTCCTATTTATCCTATTGGCTGTTAGGTGGCACAGTAGATAAGTTAGAAAGAACTGAGTTCAAAACTATGTCAAATTCTTAGTAGCTATGTGGCCTTGGACATGTCACTTAACCCTGTGTGACTCATTACCTTAAATTTGTAAATTGAGCTGAACAAGGAAATGGCCAACCATTTCTGTATCTTTTCCAAGGAAATCTCAAATGGGGTTAAGGAGAATCAGACAGGGCAGAAATGACTAACAATTTATCCTATTTTAATTTGCTTTGTATATATTTGTTTGCATGTCTGTTGCTTAGTGTCCTGCCCATTAGATTGTAAGTTCCTTCAGGGCAGGAATTGTCTTTCACCTCTTTTCATATCCCCAATATTTAGTACAATGCCTAGCATATAGTAGATGCTTAATAAATGTTTATTGATTGAATGAGGACATCAAGTTTGTAATCCTAGTGCAGCTATTAATTTACAATGAGATCTTTGGTAAATCAACTCCCCTCTGCCTTAAATCTCAGTTTCATCTTTTTATCAGCTAAGAATGCTTGATTTGGAGTCAGAGGAAGTACCTGTGTAGCCTTGGATAAAAGTCCCTTACATCTCCTTTCTTTTCAATTGCTTCATCTCTAAATTAGAGGGTTGGACTAGATGATTCTTTTCCAACTTGAAAGCTCCAACTCTAAATGTGATCTTGGGCAAATTATGTAACCTCTGGGTCTCAGTTTCCTGTAGAAGTAGTTGGAAAAGATGACCTTTAAGTTCCCTCCCAGCTTTCACTCTGATTTGGACCTATATTTGCAGATTTTCCAGATGGCAACTCACTGGCCACTTTAAACTCGTGATCACCTCTTCTCCTTGAGAAGACTTGGAGACTAGGGAAAGATTTACCATTACAACTGTTCAATTTCCTCTAGCATCATTGGAGAAACTGAGTTGTGAAGAATTTAAAATTCAATATATGTATGCAGTAGCATAATGACTTAGCTCCAGAATGTGGAGAGTTAACATTATTTGCCCTACCATTCACCACTTTTGATTTGCCAGAATTGGGAATAGCAAGTTCTAAGGCAGATGGTAGAGCTAATGGCTGTTCAGGGCTGTGAGAAGGAAGGGAAGTATAGATGAGAGCAGATCTGGATCAAGGTGATTCTCCAGAAATGTTCCCAGCAGCCTAAGGTAGGGGTGGAGGGAGGGAGGATCTGATATTGATAATAGTTATAAGACTAGTACTCCCCCAAGGAAAAGCAAAAACAGAAACAAACAATCCAAAGATCGTTGTCCAAAATGCTTCCCTAACACAAATGTATAAAGAAAAATTATTGATCTTACCTTCCTGTCACTACCATCCTCCCCCTGGAAATCTGGAAGGACAAAACTCCAATAAATGGAATCTTTTCCAGCATCTTTACATGATATTCTGGATGTCACTCTGCAGCCAAGTGAGGAACAAGAAGGAAAATCACCAAAATTATTTCTGCAAACCCTAAAGACAAAGGAGACAATCCCACTTGGCCTCTGAAACAATATACCTCCCAAAATAGAGTCCCAAACATCACTGCCAGTTTTAAGACTGATATTTACTGGCTCTGAAGAAACACAGATGGTTCATAGTTGCATGGGGAGAGGTCTGGGGAGTATTTAGCACAACTTCAAAAGGGATGCTGATTAAGATAGGCGTTGGCTCTTCTGGTTTTGCAGCATGGGGTCTATATACAAAAATATAAGCAATTCCAGACTGAACTCCCATTCCATCTCCTCTAAAAAGGCCCTCATAGAACTTTTCTCTAGAATTCACAGCATCATAGCACTACTTTTTATGAGTACATTAAAAATTAATCATATATAGCTCTATAGGTTCCTGTCTGGAACATCTACTCAGTGTTATTTCTATGGTACCAAGGAAGATATCCATCTCTATCTATCTGTATACACATGTATATATTTATGTATATAAATGTGAGTATATGTATATATGTATGCATATTTATATTTATATATATACATATTTATAAAGAGAGAGAGACAGTAAGATAGAAAGACAGACACAGAGAGACAGGCAGAGAGATAGGGATAGCGAGAGAGAAAAAGACACACACAGAAATAGAGAGACAGAGACAGAAAGAGATAGAAAGACAGACAGGCACAGGTATTCAGAAAGACAGACAGACGCAGACATTGAGAGAGATAAAGAGACATGCACACACAGAAATAGACAGACACACAGACACACAGAAAGAAACAGAACATGAACAGGCACAGACACTGACACACACACAGACACAGGCAGAAACAGAGAGAGACAGGCAGACACAGACATTGAGAGAGACAAAGACAGAGACATTCACAGACAGAGATAGACTGACACAGACACTGAGACAGACAGAAACAGAGAGAGAGAGAAACACAAAGACTTAGAGACAGAGAGAGTCAGTGAAAGAGACAAACAGACACAGAGAGACAGAGACAGAGAGAGACAAAGGGGAAGGTGTCACAAAGGATAGTCAAGAAGATGTGAGTTTGAATGCAGCCTTAGCCATTTACTGGTTATGTGACTCTTGACAAATCACTTAAGAGTTTAGCAAGGTTTCACAGTGGAAAAACAAATTATATTTATAAAGTACAGATCTTATCTTGTCTCTCTCCTGCTCAAGAAGCTACAGAAGCTCCCAATTACCTCTAATGTAAAATGTCAACTACTCTGGCATTTGGAAACTTTCACAAGGAGGCTCTATTCTGTGTTTCCTATATTGTCGTATATCACTTGTCTTTATAGTCTCTATGGCTCAAATTGGTGTATATGTGTTAATACATACCATCTCTTACCTCTGTGACTTTGAATAGGCTGTCCCCTATAGATTGAATACATTTCCTTCTCACCTTCATGTCTTAAAATTGCTATCTTCCTTCAAATCTCAGCTCAAATGCCACATTCTATAAAGCTTCTCAGGATGATTCCCAGTTGGTGGTATCTTAGCCTCTCCAGAAACACTTTCTTTTTCTCTTGCATGTATTATTCCTTGTTATTTTTAATGTTCATTTTGGTTTTTTCATCTAAAATAATACATACTACTTGATGACAAAGTCTGTTTCATTTTTATCTTACTGTATTCCCAATACTTAGCAAAGTGCCTTGTACTTAACACATTCTTGGTGAATTCAGTTGAGGCAATGAATTTAGAGTCAGAAGTGAGTTTGTATTACTTCTGTTACTTTATTAACTAACTCTGTACCCTTGATCAAATTGATTTATTTCTCTTGGCCTTAGATCTCTCTTCTAAAAAAAAGAGATTGTTGAAATGGATCATCTCTAAGATCCTTTTTAGCTTTTAATCTATCAAACATTGGTTATGCAAAAGAGAATAGCAACCAAACCCACTTATTTGAGCAAAATTGCCAGCAATAATTGGAGACATTGTACATACATACATATGTCAGAAAATAAATGAAAAAATTAGCTCTTTTTTGGAAAACTAAGTAAAATCTTATCTCCGATTCATAGAAAGGCACTGATCTCACCTGAGGGGAAATCCTTTTTCTGAATTTTCTAGGTTCACTAAACCTACTATGTTCCAGGTACTGATAAGTACTGATAATAAGAAGAAAGGCAAAGACTATCCCTTTTCTCAAGTGACTTAAACTTGAAACGATTCCATAGCATCTAAAACATTGCCTTGTACATAAGAGGAGCTCAATATCTGAATGAATGATTGTAATTCAGTAGCATACTGTATGTCTACGAAGGACAATATATTCCTTGTACCTCTAACCATCATGGAGACTGTCATTGGGTCTCAAGATACTTTGGTATTCTGATTATTTTTCAAATAGAGTGATGAAGGCATGTAGAGGTTATGACTAAAGTCAAAAATGCAATTAGAATGAAATAACTCAAGACTAGCTTCCTATCCAATGCTGGCATTGTAAAGCTATTCATTCAAGAGTTCACGATATGTGACCATCCTTCACTGCATCCATGGGATTACAAACTGTCATCTCTTATCAGTCTCTGACAGGGAAATGTAACTTCATCTGAAACTTGCTTCCTGAAATTGCACCTTTGGATCACTGTTGGATTACAAATTATATTTCAGATCAGAGAATAAACTGATGAAGGAAAAAAAAAGCTCATGCTAGTTTAGTTTACATTTTCAGAATGTAGGACATTTGTGTTCTGAGAATTGTGGGAATAGAAAGGACCTTGAGAGGTCATCAGCTTCATCCATTTAGCTGTCAGTAGTTCTACAAAAAAGACTTGGGACAAATCATGTGAATATTACTCCCAGCTCTGTTACTTTCTATCTAATATCCCTGGGTAAACTGGTTAACCTTGCAAGTCTCATTTTTTTTTT
>JAJPUD010018999.1:0-10424 GCA_023553655.1 Myrmecobius fasciatus
AGTCCCTAGCTGTGTCGACCCTGGGCAAGTCACTTAACCTCAATTGCCTCAGCATAAAGAAAAAAAAAAACCAATCAGCAAGTATTAAGTGCCTGCTGTATGCCAGGGCCCAGGGCTGAATAGGCAAAAGTGCTCTCAAGGAGTTTATACATCCTAACAACAGATCTTTCTTCAGTCCCTCACACCCACACAAAATCAGTTTGTCTTTACTCATAAAGCACAATGGACAGAGAGCCAAGTTTGGAACCAGAAAAATGAAGTTTTTAGCCTTGCTCCTGCCAAGACCCTGGACAACTTATTTCACTTCTGAGTGGTGAAAGCAACTCTCTAAGGCTAGAATTTACAGAGAAGATAGAGACCTGTAATGGGAGAGTGTAGTAGTCTTTCCTTACCTGGGAGTTCCTTCTAGCAATGAAATCACAGATCCTATTCCTGTTCTTAGATCTCATTCTAACCCTAGTGCCCAGCACCAGGTAAGATATTAATGAATGATCATCTACTTAAATAGAACTAATTACCTAAATGCATAGAGCTTCAAAATGAGGAAATCAAGAAGACTTCAAGATCAAAAAAGACCCTAGAGGCTTAGTGCTTCCTGGTATCCTTCAGAAACTGAAGAGTTGTGGAGTTTTGATTGTGGTTTTTAAACAACTAATAGCTATTTATTTTCTCTTATCCTTCCAATCCCCTACCAAGAAAAAAAGAAAAAGAAAAAAACCACTTGTAATGAATATGCATAGTCATATAGAATAAATCCCTGCATTGGCCATGTGCAAAGACAGGCCTTATTCTGCAGGTGCATCTTGAGTCCATCCCTTCTATCTGGAGGTGGGCAACGTACTTCCTCATCAGTCCTCTGGAACTGAGATTGGTCATTGCGTTCAGAGGTCGTAAGCCTTTCAAAGTAGATTGTCTCTAAAATTTTGTTATTGTAGAAGTTATTGTTGTAAAGAACTGATAGAGTTTGACTGCAAATCAAAGCCTACTTTTTTAGACTTGATTTTTCTTAGGGTTTTTTGTTTATGTTTTGTTTCACAACATGACTAATTTGGAAATATGTTTTTCCTGAATTCACATATATAACCTATAGCAAAGTGTTTGCCTTCTCAATGAGAATAGAGAGAATTTTAAATTCAAAATTTTTAGTATTAAAAATTGTTTTATATATATTGGAAGAAATAAAATATTCAATATATTTTCAAAAAATAAAATAATATTAAAATTGTTCTGGTTCTTCTCTCTTCATTCTGCATCAGTTCATACACCAAATCTTACCAGGTTTCTTTGAAACCATTCTCTTCATTTTTTTTCACCACATTTACTTGATTATTGTCATTTTATCTATTCCCCACTTTTCAGTTTTTTGTCACTACCATAAGAGCTGCTATAAATATGTTTGTGCTAATTTCCTTTCTTTGATCTCTTTGAATTCTAGTAGTAGTACTGCTGAGTCAAAGAGTATGCACAGTTTAGTAATTGGGGGCAGAGAACATATTTCCAAATTTCTTACCTGAATGAGAGAGCCAAGTCAAAGTTGCACCAAGAGTGTATCATTAGGGGCAGCTAGGTGGTGCAGTGGATAGAGCACCAGCCCTGGGGGAAAAAAATACTATAAGAAACTTACTTTCTACCTGGAAGGACAATATAGAGCACTGAAGTACAATGGAAAGAATATTGGTTGTTGGCCTGAATTTCAGTCCCATGAATAAAGTTCAAACACTAAGCTAACACCTTGGGGCATTTACTCACCCCTAAAGTGAGAGGGCTGAAGCTTGGGGTAGTGGATAGTACCCTAGATTTAGAGTTAGGAGCACCTATTTTCAAAGTCCATATTAACACTTAATAGTTGCGTGACCCTGAGTAAACCTCTCTGTGCTTCAATTTTTCCATTTGTGAAATGGGAAGGTGGGGCTCAAATATCTCTGAAGTCCCTTCCAGATGAAATTGAGCCCCTGTATACACACACACACACACACTGCAAATACAGTTATTTCTGTACAGGACCTAAGATACCACCAGTGTGGGAGCTCCCAGTGAGAAATATTTTTTGCTAATGCAAGTTGGCACCTTCTCTGTAATTTATAGTTGTTTTGGGTTTTTTTTTTGGGGGGGGGTGTTTTTTTGTTTTGCTGTTTGCTGAGACAATTGGGGTTAAGTGACTTGCCCAGGGTCACACAGCTAGGAAGTTAAGAGTCTGAGACCAAATTTGAACTCAGATCCTCCTGACTTCAGGGCTGGTGCTCTATCCACTGTGCCCCCTAGCTGCCCTCTTTTTCTTTTTTAATTGGCAGGAGATTTGGTAGGGAGATGGTTAATAAGGATGTTAAAAATAGGAAAAGAAAAAAAAAGGAGGATCATTGTAGAGCTGTTGCTCTATCCACTGCACCCCCTAGATGCCCCTAATTTATAGTCTTAAAAGAATTTACTATGATACTGAAAACTTAAATGACTTGCCCAGAGTCATACAGCCAGTACATGTCAAAGGCAGGACTTACACTCAGCTCATCTGGACTATGACCAGTGTTCTACCCACTATGCCATGGTCTTTCTGTAGTGCACAAAGTATACCACAGCTTTCTGTCCAATTCCCTCCAAAACCATGTAGAATGTCTATTCTTTTGTCCAAAGAGCAATTCTTCTGATAGTTTATGGCAGTGGTCATTTCCCTCCTGAAAAGTCTTCTCTAGGCTGTTTCTAGTTGCCTAGACCATCACCTCTATGGCGGGGCTTCAACACAGGAAAGCTAGGTGACAGACACAGTGGATAGAGCAGCAGTCCTGAACTTGGAAAGACCTGAATCCAAACCCAGCTTCAGACAGTCCCTAAGTGTGTGAGTCTAGACAAGTCACTTCACCCTGTTTGCTTCAGTTTCTTTATCTGAAAAATGAGCCAGAGAAGGAAATAGCAAACCACTCCAATATCTTTGTCCAGAAAACCCCAAATGAGGTCACCAGGAGTTGGACAGGACTGAAAAAAAATGGCTTGAAAGTCTTTCACCCACCTGGAAGCCTTCCTCAGGGCACATTCCAGCTTGTCAATGGCCCACTTAAAATGCACCTCCCAGAACTGTACATAGTCCTCAGGAGGGCAGCGTACTGGGACGTCACCTCCCTTTTTTTAAACATACCTCCATAGAGAAAGCCCAGGAACGTGTTAGCCTTTTTGTGCCTGCCACAATACACTGTTGACTCATAGTTTTCAATCAACAAACAAACCAAAGGTTTTTTCAGTGAAATGCCTCCTGCTCACTTTTCTCCCATCCTGTACTCAAACTGATTAGTTCTGTTTAGTTAGTTTTTTTTTTTTTTAACCAGAGTGCAAACTTGACATCTCTTATCATTCAATTTCATCTTGTTAGTTTCAGCCCAGCATCCCGACCGCCGAGATCTTTTTGGATTATGATTCTCAACTTGGGAGCTTCCTGCTACCCCTAAATGGCCTAAGCTCATGACCCATGCTTTCATTGAAACCACTGATAAAAACCATGTAGTCAGAGCAATTCTGATAAGGGACTAACAGAAATCTTCTCTTCCCTCAAGTCTTCCATAGGAGACCTTACCATTTCCTCTCAGCAGAGAACCTTGACCCCTTCCCTTCTGAGAAAATAAGAGACCATTCGCCATGAGCTCTTTCTTCTCTATTCCACATTTCAGCATCTCTACATTAACCCCCATTTCTCAAGCTCTTTTCTTTCAGTTTATGATCCTTCTCCTAGTTAAGTCCAGCCTCTCCTGAAACCATCCCCTCATTTTCTTCCCCTTTCATTTATTCTCACTGTCTGTTTTTGTCTCCCTCCCTTTTTCCTTTCTTGTCCCTTTCTCTCCCCCCCCTCTTTCTTTCTCTCTCTCTCTTTCTCTCTCTCTCTCTCTCTCTCTCTCTCTCTCTCTCTCTCTCTCTCTCTTTCTCTCTCTTTCTCTCTCTGTTTATCTCTGGGTTTATCTCTTTCGGTGTCTGTCTCTCTGTCTCTCTCTATCTCTGTCTCTATCTCTCCTCTCTTTGTCTCTCTCTTTCCCTCCTTCTCCCTCTCTGTCCCTGTGTCTGTCTCTGTGTCCCTTTCTGTGTCTCTCACACCCTCCTTTTTTTCCTCCCCCTCACTCCCTCTTTCCTTCCATTCTTCCTCCTCTTTGTCCCCATCTCCTCTCTGCTGATTACTTGCCCAAATATCTTCCATCCTAAAAAACAACAACAACAACAACAAAAAGCAACATATAAAAAAATCTTTTACTGTCGTTTCCTCAAGCTATCATGCCATCTGTTTCCCTCTGCAACTCCTAGAAGGAAAAAAAAAAAAAAAAGCCCTGTTGCTTCCATTTCTTCTCTTCCCACTCACCTCTCAGATTCTTTTCTACTCCAACATTCAAGTAAAAAAAAAAAATCATCCCCTTCAATGTTACCCATAAATTTTTTCATTGCTAAAATCAATGGTGCTTTCTTAGTCTTCACCCTTGCCCTTCTGAAGTCCATGACATGACACCCTGAACACTTCCTTTGCCCTAATTGGCACTCTCCTTCCTGAGTTTTTATGACACTGTTCTTTCCTGATTCTCTTGTCACTATCTGATTTCTCATTCAATGTTCCCACCCTTTAGACTTGGGGATATTCCAGGGCCCTCTTCTCCTAGAGCAATAGTTTGTACCACGGAGACTTAGTAAAATTACAGGTTAAAAGTGAAAAAAAGACAGAGACACTGAAATGGAAATGGAAAAATGTTTCAGATTTAAAAGAAGCATTTTGTGCCTTAGAAAGACTCTGAAACCTGAATTGCTCGATGGCACATAAAAGAGACCAACAAGCCAGTTAATTTGTTCTGGGGTATATTCTTTTTATAGGCCTTTGCCCCAGGTTTTTCAGTCTTTCTTCACTCATGTCCTACTCTTTGTGGCCCTATTTGGGATTTTCTTGGCAAACATAATGGAATAGGTTGCCATTTTCTTCTCCAGCCCATTTTACAGATGAGGAAACTAAGGCAAACAGAGTTAAGTGACTTGCTTAAGAGCACACACCTAGTGTCTGTCCTGATTCTAGGTCCAGCACTTTTTCTACTATGCTGTGTCCCATATCTGATGATAATGATGATGATTGTGTGACCGAGTTTTTGAGTTACTGTCTTTACTAAAGATTTGAATCTGAGGAGGATTGTTAAAGGGAAGCACACTGCTGGGGGCCTCTGAGCTACAAGTTAGGAAGAAACATTCATAGAGTTATCTCTTGAGTCCTGGGAATATTAGCAGAATCAAACTACCAGCTCCAATTCAAGTTGGGGGAATGAAGTCAGTGGGCATATGATATGTTTCTCATGCATTTATCAGCTTCTGAGTTAAACTGTCATTTCCTTATAGATGATTCGCAAATCTACATATTCAGACTTCCTCTTTCTCCCTAATTCCTGCCTCTTAGACATCTATGTCCCATAGCTATCTCAAATTCAGCATTATAAACCAGGCTCTCCTTCCTTATGTCTATGAAGGGGACCACCATCCTTCCCGTCACCAGGCTTGCAAGCTTGAGGTCATCCTGGACTTTTTGCTGTCTCTCATCCCCCACATCAGATAGATTGCCAAGGCTTGTCCATTTTAACTTTATAATCCATCTCTGAGCTCCACTCACACAGTCACCAACCTCATTCAGGTTCTCTCTCCCCCATCTTCCAAGTCTCTCCTCCTTCAATCCATTCTCCATACATCTGGAAAAAAATACTCCTTGTAGAGCACAGGACTGATCATGATGCTTTCCTTTTCAGGACTCTCCTATTGCCTCTGGAATAAAATACAACCTCTTGTTCCTGTCATTTAAAACCCTACTGAGACTAGCTCTAATCTATAGATTTCATAATACTCCCACTCATGTACTCTGTATTCACACCAAACTGGCCTATGCTACGTCCTATACGTAACATTCAATTTCTCGTCTCTGTGACTTTGCCTTGCCGGTGTCCTGTGCCTGGTATGCAGTCCATCCTCCCCTTCACTTCTTAGATCCATATTCTAATGCTCTCTTCCTCTTAAAATTACTCTAAAATATGTTACTAATATATTAATGTAATTTAGATATGGTTAATTTATTATTACTATTGTATATATTCACATAACTGTGTACATGTATATATACATATATACCCAGTTATATGCACATATATAGCATGTATAGATATATACATATGTATATATCAATGCAATATATAGCAAAATTAATATGTTATTACTACCATATGTGTATATATAAATATAACTGTCATATACATATGGGTTTATACATGTGTGTATATACATACATAGATCTATGAATATATACATGTGTGTATATATGTGAGTGTATAGTATTCACTTATCTTTGTATATGTTATGTCTCCCAGTAATGGAAGATCTTCTTTTGGGAAGTGCCAACTTCATGCTTGCCTTTGTAGGTCCAGTTTCTATATTTTGCTTTGCACAAAGTAGGTGCTTAATTAACAGATGTTGCAGACTGAATTGAACAGAACCCATCAGCACATTACCAGAAAGTTCTATGTATCAATGGATAAAATAACCCAACTCACAGCTCTGTATTTTATTAAAAAGGAAGGAGAAAAAGGAAAAGAAAAGAAGAAATGAAGAAGAAGAAAGAAGAAAGAAAAAGAAAGGAGAAAAAAAAGGAGAAAGAAGAAAGTAGAAGAAGAAAAGGAAGGAAGGAAGGAAGGAAGGAAGGAAGGAAGGAAGGAAGGAAGGAAGGAAGGAAGGAAGGAAGGAAGGAAGGAAGGAGGGAAGGAAAGAAGGAAGGAAGGAAGGAAGCAAGGAAGGAAAGAAGGAAGGAAGGGAAGCAAGGAAGGAAGGAAAGAAGGAAGGAAGGAAGGAAAGAAAGAAGGAGGAGGAAGAGAAAGGAAAGGGGAGGGGAAAGAGAAGGAGAAGGGAAAAGAGCAGAAGGAGTCCTGTGGAATAGTGGGTGTAGTACAAGACTTAGAGTCAGTAATACCTGAGAATCCTACCTCAAACAAGCCAAGTGAATGGCTTAACCTCTCTGAGACTCACTCTGCTGATCCATAAAAGGAGTGATCAGACTTAATGGGCTGTAAATTCCCGAACAGTCTAAATCTATGATTCAGTGTGAAAATTTAAAATATCAAATATATATATATATATATATATATATATATATATTTTTAAAAGGGAAGCAGGCCAAGGCCTGAGGTGTGTAATGGGATTTGTTTGGAAGCTGGCAGGTAGAAGGAGAGAGGTATCGGTTAAAGTGGTGGTCCAGACTAGCCTGGCAAACCCTATCCATGCCCCCCAACATACCAAGATGAGTGACCAGGAGGCCATAACAAAATCCATCAACAGCGTCCCCCCACTCAGCTGTCCAAACTCTCACTCCAAAGCCCCCACCCACCAGGACCCGGCTTCTCTTTCCATGCCCTAGCTCTCACAGCAGCCAGACCAGCTCCTTACCACCTCTTATGACATCAACAGTCACCTGCCCACTTCCTGATAGCGCTGCCCAGTGGCAATCAATCACTCCTTCTGCCAGACAGCACCCCCACCCCACAATGGATGAGAGGTGAAAAGGTAACCTTCCCATGCCCGACACAGCACCTGTGTCTCTGGCTCTCACGTCCTGCCCTGCCATGTCTCATTCTCCTGCCACCTGGGAATTCACCCAGCTCAGGCGATGTGGTATAGCTTGAAATTGTTGCCTAGCACAGTGTTCTGTGCTAGCCATTTAATAAATGTCAAGTTCAGTCCCACTGAGATCTCCTCCCTTATCCGGATCTTGATCTTTTCCCAATTCCTTTTCTCCAACCTCCCCAGTCTAAAGATCATTCTTCTTGTTGGAAAAATGGAGAGAAGTCATTGTGTTCCCTTCTGGTCATCTATTAATATCCCAGTTTCCGGACCCGAAGCAGTGGGATCCCAGCAGAGCTGATAGTTCCCAGCCTCCTTCTCAAATCTCAGCTGGTTCTAAACTTTAATCTGCCCAAAATCTGTATTCATCTTGGATTATATTCCCTTGTTCACACCTTTTATACATCACAGGACAATGAAGGCAATTGAATAAGATCACCCCAAGTGTCTCCTTTCTTTTCCATCTTCTGGGGAACCTTTCTGATGGTGACAGACAAAGTAGCATATGATGCACTCTACCTGTACTCCTCATTCAGCAAGTATTTATTAAGTCCCACTCAGCCCTCCCTCACTTAAATTCAACTCACTTGTATGTCCAAGCCCCTGAAGCCAGGATCTTCTTGGAAAATGAAGAAGAAATAACAGCAATAAGAAGGTCCTACTCTCTGCTAGGTGCAGCTAGGTGGAGCACTGGATACAGCTCTGGGTCTGGACTCTTCCTGAGTTCAAATCTGGCCTCAGACACTTAACGGTGTGACGCTAGGCAAGTAACTTAACTAAATTTGCCTCAGTTTCCTCATCTGTCAAATTAACCGGAGAAGGAAATGGCAAACCACTCCAATCTGGTCTCAGCCAAAAAAACAAATACAAAACAAAACAAAAACAAAAAAAAATGGGATTATAAAGAGTCAGATTGAAAAAAACTAAAAACAACAATGTTCCAGGCACTGTGCAAAATGCTGTGAATATGAAAATTGTCCTAGAGGAGCTTATATTGGAAGGGGGAGGGGAAAGGAAAGAAGGAGGAGGAGAGAAGGACATTTATAATCTTTAAGACCATCTGGGGCACTGAGATTCAAGGGCACTTGTTCAGCATTACATAAATCAGAGAGATTATTTGAACCCAGGTTTTCCTGGATCTACAAAACATAGAGAGTAATCATATAGAGAATAAAATAATTTTGTTGATAAATGAAAGGTATTAACAACTAAGGGGAAAGCAGGGTTTGGGAAAGGACTCTTGCAAGAGTTGATGCTTGAGCTGTGCTTTGAAGGAGACTAGTAAATCTATGAAGTAAAGAAGGCAAACCCTCCAGGCAGGAGCTGGAGCATCACATATGAGGAACAAAAAAGCAAGTTTGGCTAGAATAAGCAATGCGTAACCGGGAGTGATGTGTGATCAATTTAGAAAGATAAAATCATAAGCTGAGAGCACAGAGAGACCTTAGAGGCCATCTAGTCTAACCTCATCATCTCTTTTTTTCCCCTTCTTGCTCATGAACTTTATTTTTAAAAAGCTGTTTATTTTTCCAAATACATGCAAAGATAGTTTTCAACATTCTCCCTTGCAAAACCTTGTATTCATTTTTTTCTCCCTCACTACCCCCAACCCCTCCTATAGACAGCATTAATCCAATATAGGTTAAATGTGCAATTCTTCTAAATATATTTCCATATTCATCATGCTGCATAAGAAAAATCAGATCAAAAATGTGAAAAAAAAGGGGAAAAAAACAAAGAACCACCACCAAAAAATGAAAATGCTATGCTTTGATCCAGATTCAGTCTCCACAATTCTCTCTCTGGATGCAGATGGCACTTTCCATCACAAGTCTATTGGAATTATCTTGAATCATCTCACAGATGAAAAGAGCCACGTCCATCACAGTTGATCATCATATAATCTTCTTGATGCTGTATACAATGTTCTCTTGGTTCTGCTCACTTCACTCAGCACCAGTTCATGTAAGTCTTTCCAGGCTCTTCTGAAATCTGCCTGCTTGTCATTTCTTACAGAACAATAATACTCCATGACATTCATATACCATAACTTATTCAATCATTGCCCAGCTGAGGAGCATGCACTCCATTTCCAGTTTCTTGCCACTACAAAAAGGACTGCTACATTTTTGCACATGTAGATCCTTTTCCCTTTTTTATGATCTCTTTGGGATACAGATTCAATAGAGACACTGCTGGATCCAAGGGTTTGCACAGTTTTATAGCCCTTTAGGCATGGTTCCAAATTGCTCTCCAGAATTAACCTCATCATTTTACAGAGAAGGAAACAGAAAATATCAGTTTGGCAATTTTACGGATGATGGATTAGAGAGAAGAGAAAGCCTAGAGGCAGGGAGATAATGATGTCAGTCATTTCCTCTGAATATCCCTCGTGAGAGCTTCTCATCGCTCCCTTTCAGAGTCTCATCTCCCCTCCTCTGTCCTGGGTTACCCTTCTTATTTCCTACCTGCACCTCTAAGAAAGTTTCTTTATCTCCATCCATCTACTTTAGACTGAATTCTACACCTCAGACTGCAGAGGACACAAGATGGGGAGTGATGGGGTGGGATGGAAATATTCTAAAAAGGGATCCTACAAGAGATGGCTGGATTTGGAATCAAGGGAACAAAGAGAAAATTTAGTCTTGGCAGGTGGTGGAGGAAAAGAGAAAGAAAGACTGGCTGTAGCTGAAGGAGAATTTGAGGTCCAAAGTAAGAGAGATGAGAGAGCTCAGGAAATAATAATAGAGAAGCAATGTGATATAATAGATCTTGTCTCAGAGGAAGGAAGGAAGGAAGGAAGGAAGGAAGGAAGGAAGGAAGGAAGG
>JAJPUD010018999.1:10971-27446 GCA_023553655.1 Myrmecobius fasciatus
AGGAAGGAAGGAAGGAAGGAAGGAAGGAAGGAAGGAAGGAAGGAAGGGAGGAAGGAAGGAAGGGAGGAAGGAAGATATGTTGATGATAAATAAACAGCTATATGGTTGACAGTATTAAGCTCTTACTGTGTGCCAAACATTAGACTAAGACTTGGGATCGAGCCTGGCTTTAATGACATCAGACAAGTCAGTGCGCCAGGCAATTCTCTAAGACTATAAAGTGTAGAATAAGTGTCAATATGGTTTTGTGGAGGAAGTTTCCTCCCTGAAAATTCCCTATACTAATGAAACTACAAGTCCACTCTTTAGAGAAAAAAAAAAATAAGAAAGAAAGAAAGAAAGAAAGAGAGAGAGAGAGAGAGAAAGAGAGAGAGAAAGAGAGAGAGAAAGAGAGAAAGAGAGAGAGAAAGAGAGAGAGAAAGAGAGAGAGAAAGAGAGAGAGAAAGAGAGAGAGAAAGAGAGAAAGAAAGAGAGAAAGAAAGAGAGAAAGAAAGAGAGAAAGAAAGAGAGAAAGAAAGAAAGAAAGAAAGAAAGAAAGAAAGAAAGAAAGAAAGAAAGAAAGAAAGAAAGAAAGAAAGAAAGAAAGAAAGAGAAAAGTCCAAAGGTATGGAGCTGATTGAAAAACAGGAAATGAGATGGCTGGCCTGGGCACCCTGCTTAAATGGAACTTTTTGGAGAAGCTCTTTGCTTTGTTCTCCATCAAAGGGGTCCCAGGCCAAAGAATACTGAAGAGTTGTATAAGGGCAAGAAAAGCTGGTTCTATAATTGGTTTGGGGGTGAATGTCTTGGTAAATGGGAGCAAGAATTTCTCTGGAGCTCCCTGTTGACCTTGGGGAGCAGGAAAGTCAATTCTGGCAGTTGAGCTCCCTGCCAGTCATGGAGGAAATGGTTTCATTCAGGGAAAGGGCTAGGGTTTGGGCATTCAAGCCCAAATTCTAAGTTAGGATAGAAAAAAGAAAGGCTTTTCTGATCCTGGGCACTGTTGCCAGTCCCCCCCTCCCTCACCAAGATCTGTCAGTCACACAGCAAGAACGGGCTTCCATATAGGAGAATCCTCTTCTCCCCGTCAGTCTTCTCAGCACCCTGGGCAGTATGGAGCCCACTCCTTCCCCAGGATGCACTTTTGGAGTTTACCTTTCTTTTCATTGGTTGCCTGCCCAAGGACTCCAAGGAAAATCTCTCAGAGAGGAAGGGAAAGAAATCAGAACTCATTCAAGAGAGCGAGTGATTTCACCTGTGACTCTCAGGTGATTCATCAGCAAGAGAACCATGAATAGAAACCAGGAGTCTGGGATCCAGGTCAGATCGCTGCTCATCACCCCCCTGTGAGTCAGGCCTTTCAGATATCAGCTGCTTGGGGATTCAGTGGTTTCTACCTGGTCACAGCCATTGTGGACATCCTGCTTTGTCAGCCCTCTCACCTGTCCCAGACCTGTCCCCACCCACTTCTCTCACCTTTCCCAAATCTGGCTCGAAGATGGCTCTGGAGGAACAAAGTAAGCGTGTCCCTACATCGAGGTTCAGCCAGTGATGGAACCCAAAGGGCAGGACCTTAGTCGCTAATTAACAGCTCACATCTTTTTTCGGGTTTTTGCCCAACCTATGATTTCGTTCCTTGTAACTCGAAACTTCTCCCAGATCAAACTGATGGGCCTAGAGAGTCACCAGGACAGGCAAGTGCTGGTAAATGTTTAACAAAAAGCTTTATGAGTGGGGGGAGGGGAACGTAAGTGGGAGCCCCAGACCTTTGTGGGGTTGACTGGCTACAGAGAGGTCTCTAGAGGTACGAGGGACCTCGCAGGATGTCTTCAAGTAGACTTATGGAAGGTCATAGGTGATGGATTTAAAGCTGAAAGGGACCTCAGAAGCCATCTAGTCCATCTATCTCCTTTTACAACTGTAGCCCAAGGAGATTAAATGGCTTGTGCAAGGCCAGGAAGGCAGAAATCATCAGAGATGCTCCTCAGATTCAGGAGAGATGACCCCAGAGCCATTTCTTTTGCTGCCTTTCAGCTGGATGGACCACAAGACCTTTCCGAAGACTATGTCCTAGACCCCTAGAAGCCTGGAGCAGGAAGGGACCTCCAGAACCCTAGATCCCTCACTTTATAAATGAAAAAACAGTGACTCAGGTAAAATTACGTGCTTGAGGTCACGCAGGTGGTAAACGTCAGAGGCAGGATTTGACTTCATATCCTACAGCTCCAGAGCCAGAGGTGGTCGTACTTCTGCAGCCTGACACAAATCACTCAGCCTATCTTAGTGCAGTTTTCTCATCCATAAAATGAAACCTTTGGCCCCTAATGGCCTTTCTTTTCTGCTATGAGGTCATAAGATCTACCCTTTGACCCACTTCCAGAAGCCACCCAGTGTACCTGCCCCACCTGCCCCACCCTAATTCCCTACCTGACCCCTTAAGGAAAGTAACCAACCTACTGTGTGTACAAAGAGAAGGGTGTTCCTGAGAGCAGGGGGCCAGGAGCAGAGCCACATTGGTGTCCCAAGCTGGGCAGAGAAGGAAAGCCCACCAGGCTCATTCCCCTCTCCCAGGCCCACTCCTGAAGTGCCCTCCTGTCCTCTGGGGATTATCTGGCCACTTCTGAATTGTGCCCTTGCCTTTGTGGTACAAGAATACCCCATCCTTCATATAATAAGCATTTTGTGAAACTCGAGCTATTACACTAAGTTCTAGGCTCTAGGGAGACCACTGAAAACATGAAAGCGACTCCTCAAGGAGCTGATGTTCTATTGAGGGGGAAATGACAAATAGACGGAGAAGTGAATACAGAATCTCCCCAAAGCACCCACAATGTAACTCTGGATGAGAGGGCATTAGGAGCTGGGAGGAGCAGCGCTGGTTTCCCATAGAAGGTGGCCCATAAACCCAGCTTTAGAGGGGGCTACTTCCATTATCCCTTTTCCCTGCAAGAGGGTCTCCGGTGGTTTCCCCGTGAAGGACAAAGGGTAATCCCCTGCAAACACCAGCTAGTCCCCTCCAGATCTCCCTGCGCCTTTGTCCGAGGAAAGTGACTTGTGGGTCTGAAATCTCCCAGGAGCTTTGTCCTGTCTCAGATATGTAAGAGTGAGCTGTGTGAGCCTGGCCAAGTGATTTCCCCTATGTGGGGAGTGCCGGAGCCAGCTTCATGAAAGCCGGTTGTTAAATTTTCAGTGGGCCAAGTAACTTAACTCTGGAAATTGGCAAATACTACAAGATCAGGGCCTGAATCATCACTTCATTGATTGTCTAGATTTTTTAAAAGTGATGGAGAATAAAAAAGGGAAAAGAACTCAAATGTGCAAAAACGTTTGCAGCAGCCCTTCTTGTAGTGGCAAAAAACTGGGAACTTAGTGGATGCCCATCACTTGGAGAGTGGCTGGATAAATTATGGTATATGAATGTTATGGAATATTATTGTTCTGTGAGAAATAACCAGCAGGATGATTTCGGAAAAGCCTGGGGAGACTGACAGGAACTGATGCTGAGTGAAGTGAATAGAACCAAGAGAACATTGTACACAGTAACAAGATTATGCAATGATAAATTCTGAAACATAGCTCTTTTCAACAATGAGGTGATTCAGGTCACTTCCATAGACTTGTGATGGAGAGAGTCATCTGCACCCAAAAAAAGAACTATGGGGACTGAATGTGGATCACAATATAGTAGTTTAACCTGTTTTGCTATTGTTTGCTTGCTTGTTTTGTTTTTCTCTCTCGTTTTTTTTTCCTTTTTGATCTGATTTTTCTTGTGCAGCTCAATGTAAAAATATGTTTAGAAGAATTATACATGTTTTGCTTATATTTATTTTATTACTTGCTGTCTAAGAGAGGGAGGAGGAGGGAAGGGAAGGAGAAAAATATGAAACACAAGGTTTTTGCGAGGGTGAATGTTGAAAACAATCTTTGCATGTATTTTGAAAAATAAAAAGCTATTATAAAAAAGAATGATGGAGAAATGTTAATGATGGAGATTACACTTAAAAATGTTTCCTTCTTACATTTCCCCTCCCCCAGAAAATTTGTTGTTAAAACATTTACCAGTATATTCCTTCCCAGGCAACCCTCTAGGCCTTCCTTTAAGTTTCAGAAAAGTTGATATTTGATATGGAAGAAGTTTCTTGTTACGCCCAATGAAATCATAGGTTGGGCTTAAAATTTAAAAAAAATGCAGAACAAGTGCTGTTTGACTTGGGGGAAGTTCCTTATTAGCCCTAAAGAAATTATAGGTTGGGCTAAAATCTTTAAAAAAAAAAAAAAAAAAGCTGTTAAGTTAATTATTGACTAAGACTTTGCCATTTGGGACCCTTCACTAGCTAAGCCTGCACAGAAATGACATTTAGGGAGGACTTTTCAATCTGGGTTGGGGAACTTGTTTTTGGATATTTTGACAATCATATTTCAATAGGATTGCCTTCCTTTGTGAAATCCTCCATATTTTGTTATGCATTTGAAAACATGATTCTGAAACGAGCTCCTTAAGTTTCACCAGGCTGCCAAGGGGTCAAACACATGGAAAAAGTTAAGAACCCTTGTTCTAGGGATTGAGTTAAAAGAATGAGGAATGGGATGTAAATTCTTCTTTCCCCAGGAGGTTGGGGGGGACCAGGTTTTTGAGTTGTAAGGTTTTCTTGGGAAAGGGGGTTGAGATCTTTAGCAATAAAGGAAGATGTTATTCTCTAGGCAGCTCCTACTCCTAAAGGACACTTAGAAAAAGCTGCCTGGGCTGAGACTGATAAGGGAAAAAACATTTTTAACCCTATTTTTTCACTCTGGATAAGTGAAAGGAAAAAAGGAATTTTGTTTCCTTTCTGAGCTGGAGGGACTGTGGATTCCTGGACCAGAGAAGAGGGCAGCTATCAATGGAGTGTCACCCTTTTTTTTTTTTTTTTTTTTTTTTTTTTTTTTTTTTTTTTTGCTAAGGCAATTGGGGTTAAGTGACTTGCCCAGGATCACACAGCTAGAGAATGTTAAGTGTCTGAGACCAGATTTGAACTCAGGTCCTCCTGATTTCAGGGCTGGTGCTCTATCCACTGCGCCACCTAGCTGCCCCGAGTGTTACCCTTTTTGAGAGTGATCTTAAGTTCAGAGAAGTTGATTCACTTATGGTCATACAGAGCCTACAATAAGTGTCAGGATTTTGTAACAAAACAGTTTAACACTGCCAAAGTGATGACCAATAAATAGGAAATTATAACTTGTAAAGGACAAAAAATTCATATTATTGTTAACAACGAACCCTAATAATGAGAAAAATATGAATCAAGTCAGTTTAAAGATAACCTAAGCCGTGGTATATATTATAAAAAAAAAAGAAAGAAAAAGAGAAGCAGAAAATGAAAAGGTAAAAACTGGACACTGGAGAAACAGGGACACCACTACATAATTGGTGGTACTGTGACTGATGTCAACATCAGTCAATCCTCTCAGGGAGCAATCTAACCTACAATAAAGGTCTCACCTTTCAACAAGTTGTATGACACAGTAGAAAGAGCAATGGATTTGACCTGTGATCTAATACTTTGAAAGTGGAGAGCCAATTTCTAAGTCAGAAAAACCTGCATTCAAGTCTCACCACTGACATAAATTAACTGCCTAAAGAAGCTCCTTAAAATTATAAATTGGAGAAAACCAATATTGGCAGAGAGAGTTTTTATTTTACACCAGTGGAATCCCAAGCCCAATCCCTGTGCCTGTTCTATTTTATCTTGGATAAGTCCCTTCCCCTCTCAAAGCCTGTCTCTTCACTTGTAAAATGAGGAATTTGACAAGATGATCTTTGAGGTCCCTTCTAGCTGTGATCCTGTCACTCATCGATTTCATCACTAGGAATTCATCCCAAAGAAATCATAACAATGACCTAACTGGGCAAAAATCTCCATTTCTAGAACACTCTTTGTTTTTACCAACACTAAGTATAATGTGTGGCACACAGTAAGTACTTAAAGTATGCAATGTTGGTACTGAAAAGGATCTTTAAGACCATCTAGTCCAATGCCTTCATTCTACAGAAGGAAACAGGCTCTAAAGTAGGAAGTCACTTGCTCAAGACCAAACAACAAATACATGGTAGAACCAAGAAGAAGATCCAGGTCTCCTGTCTCCCAAAACAAAGCTTTTTCTACTGCTCTGTGTCAGGGGAAAAGTAAAGAAAAAGATTATATGATGTAGTAGAAAGAGTACTAGTCCTGGAGTCAAAGGGATTTGAATTCAAATCTTACCTCTAAAGTTGACTTCCAGCATAAGGAAATGGATTAGACCAATTGATCTGAGATGCCTTCTCTAAGTCCAAGCTTCTTAAACTGTGGGTCAAGACTCCATATGGGTAACTAAAGTGGAAATCATAAAATTATGATTATCAGTAAATATTTGATTTGTATGCCTAGTTTATATACCTATATTACCTGGGATTGCATAAAAATTTCTTGGGCAAAAAGGGGTCGTGAGTGGAAAAAAGTCTCAGACGCCCTACTCTAAATAGAGGAAACAAGAAGAGAGGGAAGGAGGGGATGGGGTTGGACTGGAGAATGCAGTGTTCAAATCCCAGCATTTCTCCTTCCTCTGTTTAAAGAAAAATCAAAACCAAGATGTTTCAGACTACAAGACCTCAGATTCTCTGAGATAAGAAGTGGATACAGGTACAGGGTAGAAGCCACCATGGTCTCAAGGGTAGGAGAGGGAGCCTCCTGGTGGTTCCAAGAAGTCACCACACATTTTCAGGACCCTGCCAACAATTGGATGACAATTGGCAGATCCAAGGTCAATGCCATAGGAGACTGGGTCTTTGAATGGGCCAAATTGGGGGTGGAAGGATGGAGAGGAGGCAGTGCTGGCTTTGGAAATATGGGTGAAATTGGTAAACAGCATTATATACACAACCAGGACTGGGTTGGGTTATTATTATTATTATTATTATTATTATTATTATTATTATTATTATTATTATTATTTTGTCTTTTGGCATATTGATTGGTTTGCTCATTGCTTTTCCTTCTCTTAGTTTTTATTTATTTATTTAATGCTTCATTATAAGAAATGACTTTGGGATGGGGGACAGAGATAAAGGGAGAAAAGTAAAAGAATGCCATAAATATCGACAGCAACTAGGAGTGAGGGAAAGTTGTCTATTTCTAAAGACCAAAGAAGAGATAAGAAAAAATCCCCCCCCATACATGGACATAGAAGGTTGTGGATATGGAACTCCATATATTGTTAGAATCAGTTTTGCAAGACTCCATTAAATTTTTCTTTTCTTTTTCATAATTTGCTTCAAGGGATGGTTCTCTGCAGAGGGCAAGGGGAAAGGATATCTTTGGAAATGGAGATTTTAAAACAAATGATAGCAATGAAAAAAAATTATAATTAAAGATAAAATGGGTGAAAGGTTTTCCTGAACCTGCCACAACTCTTAGAAAGCAAGTTAAAAATACTACACACTCCTTCCCCAAGCTATCTGGTTATATACACGGGGAAAGGGGGAGGGAAAGGGCAAGAGATGTCTTGAAATGCTCAGATATTCCTAGACTCCAAAGTCAGAGAGGGGACACTCCCCCATTTTTCTTTCCCTCTCTCTCTTCCTCCTTCTTAAATTTCAGGCTTTTGTGGCCCCATCCACCCCCAGCACTGATGAGCCCAAGTACACCTGAATTTTGTCCTAGTTCCTCAGACTTCATAAATAAGACCCATTGGTCCTTCTTCTATCCACACTCCTATCCTAGGACCTCAGAAGGAGTCATAGGCATTGATCTGGGAAAAGACCTCTGAAGCCATCTAAACCAAACCACTCATTTTACAAAAGGGGAAACTGAGGCTCAGAAGACTTACATGGCTTGCACACAGGTACTGGAATTTGAACTTGAATCATCTGACATCAGTCAGGGGTCTTTTTACTCTAGATCATCGAATTCAACTTCAGTGAACCTAGAAAAAGGAACTGACTCAATGAAAGTGACATAATGCTATGATCAAGCCTGACCATCCCTATCCACTGCCCTTGTACACGTCAGACAGTCATTCACTCACCAGAAACCTGGTGGACCATGGAGGGGCAAAGGCGAGTTTCTGGATAAAGCAGGATCCTTAGGGAAGTGTACCCTCAAACCCAGAAGGAAGTGGGGGGAGGGGGTTTGAGGGGTGGGAAGAGAGGAAAGGGCCTTGAGTTGAACTGGATTTTTAAATGCTTGTGATAGACATTCACACACACACACACACACACACACACACACACACACACACAGAGGAATTTAACTGCCTGCCTCTGGTAATTATTCCATATTCCCTTTTTAATTATAGTTTAAAATACTTGCCCATCCCATGGTTGAAGACTAAGTGCTAGGGATGGGACGGAGTTCCAGGTAGTTGCAGGGGTTGAGGGCCAGGAGGAGAGTGCTCAGTTCCAGGGATGTAGGTTCAGTGCTGGAGTGCTGGGGATGAAGGCTCATTTCCAGGGAGGGGGTCTCAGTGCCAGGGATGGGAGCTCAGTGTTAGTTAGTGCCAAGCATGGAGACTCAATATTAGGGATTAGGGCTCAATGCCAGGGATGGAAGCTTAGTGTTAGGGTGCTCCTCAATGCCAAAGATGGAGCTCTATATTAGGGCTCAGTGCCAGGGATGGGAGCTCAGTGTTAGGGTAGTCTTTAGTGCCAAGGATGGAGGCTCATTATCAGGGCTTAGGGTTCAGTACTAAGGATGGGAGCTCAGTGTTAGAGTGGTTCTTAGTGCCAAGGATGGAGACTAAGTATTAGGGATTAGGGCTCAATGCCAAGGATGGGAGCTCAGTGTTAGGGTAGTCTTTAGTGCTAAGGATGGAGGCTCATTATCAGGGCTTAGGGTTCAGTGCCAGGGATGGGAGCTCAGTGTTAAGGTGGTTCTTAGCGAGGATTAGGGCTCAATGTCCGGGATGGAAGTTCAGTGTTAGAGTTGCCCTCCGTGCCAGGGATGGGAGCTCCGTGCCAGGGATGGAGAGTTCAGAGCTGGGCATAGGGGCTCATTTCCAGAGATAAGATGGCCCTCAGGGCCAGGGATGGGAGGATGCTGACTAACCAGGGCTGGTTCCTTCAGAGTGAAAAGAGGTGGAAGCCGGGAATCGGGAGCCCCGACTGCTCCTGAGTGCTCCAGCCTTGCGGTGGCCGAGCAGATGGGGCAGAAGACTAAAACTGCCAGGATGGGGCAGCATTCGCCCGGTTTCCGCCAGGGCCAGCCCCGGGAGAAGCAGCTACAGAACGTGACTGACTGACTTCAGGGCCTCTTTCCGGCTCCCCGCGACAGCCTGGCCCATCTGACAAGGAGGGACTTTCTCCGAGGGTGGCCGGTGGCGGAGGGAGGAGTCAAAGAAAGGTGCGCCGCGGGGGGTCCTCCCTTTCTCGGGGTCTCCTCCCTTTCTCGGGGTCTCCTCCCTTTCTCGGGGTCCTGTGAGTTCTAGGCTGGACCCGGGACAGGGGAATTATCCGGAGCAGGTCTGGAGCTGGGGGCGGACACCGGCGTACGCCCCTATGCCCACACACACGCTCCCACACTGTGGGACAGCTCGGGGACAGCTCCCACTCCCCACAGACACCCTCCCAACCGAGACCGGCCCAAACGCTCCCGAACCAGGACCGTAGCACCTTGGACACTTCCCCTCCCCGGCCTGATCGGCCAAGTGAGGGGCTTCAGACGCCTGCTGATTCTTTCAGCTCTAGAGCTAAAAGAGTCCAGTCAACAGACACACACAGGTGAGTTTGCACACGCAAACACCGACTGACACACACACGGGCAAATGGGGCACACGTACACACACACAAACACGTGCACGAGGATGGCACACCCACAAATATGCCCACGCCCTCCTCCCTAGCGCACACCCAGCAGCCTCCGCGTGGGAGGACCAGTTCCCCAAAGCTGAGACTTTCCTGCCTGGGCTCCTCTGGGAGATCTGCGCAGGACAGGGCAGGGCCAGGGGAGGGGGGGTGGGGAGAGAAAGGGAGGAGAAAGGCGGGTCCGGGAGGGATTTTCCTTTTCTTTGACATTTCTCATTTCAGAGAATCAGGCTAGGGAGAGCCCCCAGCTCCCTGCCTTTCAGGGAGGAAAGGTCACCTTTTAAGAGGTTTCCTCAGGTGTGATGACTTCCCAGGCCAGATTCAGGCCGGGAAAGGCACAGACACACACCCCTTCTCTCTCTCTCTCTCCCCCCCCCCCCCGCCCCAATTGCTCTCAGCACCCCAAGCTCTTCAGCTGATTTAAGCCACAAATGCAGAATTCTGAAACTTACCCTTCAGGGCCTGAACCTGGAAGCCTCATTTAGCACCAAGAAATTCACTTCCATAGGGAACAAAGCCTCAGTGTGCTCTCCCCTCCCCCCCCCCATGGGCCCCTAGTCCTGCACTAAAAAACTCATCTCTGATAAAGATGTCAGTGCCTTGGAGTGGGGGGTGGGGGAGAGGATTTGGGGAGAGTGGAAAAGGAGAGGGGAAATGCCCTGTGCTCCCCATCAGACTCAGGGCCATCCTTCAAACACCCTCAGTACCCACCCAATCCCCATCCCGGGCCTTTCAGGGATCATGAGCACAAAAGGACCTTGGAGCTCTTTTTATTTTGAAGCCCTCCATTTTACAGAGCAGAAAACTAAGCCAAGGGACTTCTCCAAGGCTCCTTGTTTCTTATAAGACTTTCAGGGTAGAACAAGAAAAAGAAGAAGAAGAAGAGGAGGAGGAGAAGGAAGGGAGGGGGGGAGGAGAAGGAGAAAAGAGAAAGAAAAGGAAAAAGAAGAGGAGGAAAAGGAGGAAGAGGAAGAAAGCAGAAAAGGAAGAAAAGGAGGAAAAGGTGGGAAAAGAGAAACAAAAGGAGGAGAAATAGGAGGAAAAGGAGGAGAAGAGAGGGAAAAGAAAAAAGAAGAGGAGGAGGAAGAGACAAAGGAGAAGGAAGAGAAGTAGGAAGAAAAGAAGAAAAAAGAAAAGAGGAAAGAAAAAGGAGAAGGTAGAAAAAGAGAAGGAGGAAGAAAAGGAGCAGGAAGAAGAGCAGGAAAATAGCAGCTAGCATTTGGATAGTCCATTAAGGTTTTCAAAGCCCTTCTTTATATATGTTATTTCATGTGATCCTTCACAAAAACCAAAGTAGGTATGAGGCAGGCCTGTTATCTTCATTTTACAAATGGGAAAATTAAGATTGAAAGGAGCAGAGTATTCTGCCCACAGTCACACAGCTGGTAAGTAATGAGGCAGGACTGGAACTCAGGTCTTCCTGGCTACAAACCCAACACCAGGCTGCCTCCCTGCAGATGCCGTGTCAGCAGTGATAACCCAAAGTCAGAGCTGGGCTCAGTGCCAAGGAGGGTGTTCAGTGTCATGGATGGGGTCCCCAGCATCACAGCTGGTGGCTCAGCGTAAGCCATAGGGCTCCTGCCAAGGGTGGAGGGGGGGGGGGGGTGATCCGGGTTCTGAAAATGAGATTGCAACGCTGACAACAGATGCAGTGCCAAGAGTAGGGACTCAGTACTAGGGACAAGGGCTTAGTGCCAGGGATGGACCCAAGAGTCCAGGGTGCCACAACTGCCCCAGTCAAAGGGATATGGCTTGTAGAAGATAAGCCCTGACCTTTTCTGTGGTTAAACAGCCGATAGCGCCCTAATCTTAAATAAACTCTCTTTGGTCAAGAAGTCAGTTGTTTGATTTCTTATTAATATTTGATAAAGCCTTAAAAGTTTAAATAAACTAGGGAGGGAGTAGAGAGCCAGTTTTCTTTCACAGCAGAGTGGAAGAAATTAGTCACAGAGGAGAGGGTGGCCTTGCATCTGGCTTGAAGGACAGAGCTCCCAGAATGGTCTCTATTCTAGAGTACTTCCCCAGCTCTAATTTACCCCCAGCCCTCCACCCAGTACCAGTTAATATTCCCCCTGATGCTTATGAATTGTCAAGATAAGCCTTTAGTACATATGGGAGTCACAAACTGGGAAGGCTGCACATCATGATCCTGGTCCAGTATTAAAATCAGATGAACCTGATGGCCACATACACCTGCCACAGAGTTACTGCAGTTATTTATCCCTGGCCTCCTTTTCAATCAGCTAAGCTTAGTGAGCAGTTGGTGTAGATGAATGGGAATAGTGTTTATCATGGCTGAATTGAGGGGTGTTTTCTGTGTAATTGCAAGACTATGGATTTGATGTGAGAAGGTCCAAGCCTCAGCTCTGTCACTTATTGTAGTAGATTTGTGACCTGGGATAATTGACAAACTTTCTGGGACTCAGTTTCCTCCTCCGTAAAATGGGAATACTAGCTGCCCCACATGGATCATAAGCTTATAATGAGCAAGTGAAATAATGAAAGAAGTACAAATATATATTCATTTCTGGGTGATACATTTGAAGAAGAAGAAAAGGGGGAGGGTAAGGAGAGGAGGAAAGGGGGACAGGGAAAGGAGGGGAGTGAAAAAGGGAAGAGAGAAGGAGGAAATAGGAGAGAGAGTAGAGATGGGAAGGAAAGGGAAACAAAAAAGGAAAGAAGGGGAAAGGGGAGAAGGGAAAAAATAGTAGGGGAAGGGAAAAGGAGAGAGCAGAGGAGAGGAAGAGTGAGGAGATGGGGAGAAAGGAGGAAGAGGAAGAAGAAAAGTGGAGAAGAATGGGAAAGGAGGGGAAAGGAGACAGGGGAGAAGGAAGAGGAGGAAAATGGAAGGGAGGAGAAATGGAAGGGAGAGGAGAAGGAAGAAAACAATGAAGAGGGAGGAGAGAGGGAGAAAGAGGAAGAAGAAGGTGGAAGAAGAGAACAAGAAGAGGGAAGGGAAGTAGGAAGAGAGGAGGAATCAGGGAGGAAAAGAGGAAGAGGAAGAGAAGGAGAAGAATTCAAATACTATAAGATCTGCAAAACACTTCACATATGTTATTTGAAATGGTTGAAGACAACATTCTGAGGGAAGTACTGTAGCAACTCTCCCCATTTTTCCCATGAGAAACTGAAGCTGAGAGGTTCAAGGCTTGTTGTCCACGATCACTTAGCTAGGAAGCACAAAGCTAGAGTTCTAAACTCAGTTATGGGGGCTGAGCTTCAGTCTCAGCTCTGTTGTTGTATGACCTTGGGCAATCATTTCATCTCTCTGGATTCCAGGCTTCTCATCTGTAAAATCAGTAACAGTCATAAGACTAGATGTCCTTTAGAGTCCTTCCCCAAAGCCTCAGAAATAGGATGTGGTTCAGGTCTTCCTGATTCCCAGCCCAAAGCCTCTATGGACTCACATTGCTCCTCTGAGAGAAAGAAATTGAACAAGAGAGTGCCGAAGGGAGAGGGACCAGAATGGGGAAGTCCTGGGGGTCACTGTCTACAGGGGCAGGCTAAAAGAACTGGGAGAAACTGAGAGGGATGTGATTACCATCTTCCGGTATTGGAAGGATCGTCCAGAGATGGCAGATCCAGAACAATGGCCAGAAGGGGCAGGGAGGCAGCTTTAGGTTTGATTCAAGGTACAACTTGGGAACAATAAATGGCTTATCCCTAAGACCAATGAACTCCCCCTCCCTGAAGCTCCTTGGGCAGAGGCTCGATGGCCATTTTGTTTGGTCAGATGTAGGAGCAAGTTCTGTAGAGTTACAGGATGGAGCCTTCCATCTATGAGATTCTAATCATGATTTATCCACATCAATGATTGTTTTCCCTGATACTCTACAACTGAATATATGTTATTATTCAATTGTTTTAGTTATGTTTGACTCTCTGTGGCCCCTTCTGGGGGTTTTCTTAACAAAGATACTGGAGTGGTTTTCCATTTCCTTCTCCTGTTCATTTGACAGATGAAGAAACCAAGGAACAGGGTAAAGTGTCACACAGCAATTAAGAGCCTGAGGCCAGATCTGAACTCAAGAAAATTAGTCTTCTTGACTTAAAGACTGACACTTTGTGTACTGTCACCACCTAGCTATCATTCATATCAAGCCCTAGATCTAAGCTTGTGCCCAAAAATGAGATGAGGGGAAAGGAGACTGTGGATATAGAATGTGGTTTATCCTGCCAGACTCCATTGATATATTGCTTAGTTTTGATGAATTGCCTTTTTCTCTCTTCCTTTTAAAATCATTTTGACAAAGGATGTCTCCCATCCCTCAACTGGGAAATGGACAAAGGATACAAACAGGCAGTTTTTAGCCCAAGAACCCCAAGCAAGTAATAGTCATATAAAAAATGCTTCAACTCACTAATAATTAGAGAAATGCATATTAAAAACACTCTTAAGATTCCACCTCACAGATTAAAAGGAAAATGACAAAGGCTGGACTGTGAGAAAACAGGAACATTAATGCCTTGTTGATGGAGCTGAGAACTGATACAGTCATTCTAGAAAGCAATTTGGAACCTTGCCCCAAAAAAGTATTAAACTACACATAATACCCTTTGATCCAGCAATTCCACTACTAGATGTGTATCACAAAAAGATCAAAAGAAAAGGAAAAGGACCCATAGTTACAAATATTTATAGCAGCTTTGTGGGGAGGAGGGTGGAAGAGTGGCAATGAATTGGAAACTGAAGTACTCTAAACAAATTACATTATATAAATGTAATGAAATACCGTTGTGCTGAAAGACACAATGAAGGAAACCTTTTCAGAGAAATCTCAGAAGATGCATGAATAAATTCAGAGTGAAGTGAGAAGAAACAAGAAGAATCTCTATAATAAAAATAATATTATAAGGATAAACAGCTTAAAAAAATTTTAAGAACAAAAAGATCAACCACAATCCCAAAAGGTTCATAATGGAATATCTCCTGACCCAGAAGAGATGGGCTCAGAGTACAGATTGAAACATGTATTTTTTTTTTGGGGGGGGGGGGACATGGCCAGTGCCAGAAATTTATTTAGCATGAATATGTATTCTGAATTTTTTTGTTTTTCAATGGTTGGGGAGGGAAGGAAGGTGTGAAAGATGGGAGGGAAAGAAAATAAATTTGCCTTCTTTGAGGGGAGAAGGATTTTTTTAAAACCAAGAGGAGAGAAGACAGTTTCTTGGGAAGGAATTTACTGGAAATTAAGGTGATACAAAATATATCCATTTTAAACATTTTTTATTAATTTTAGTCATGGACCTACCTCCAATACCTGGAGTTTCCTGGGATTTACCCTCAATATCAACAATGAAAGTTAATTATGGCTCCCTACTTCCCAGCTGTCCCTTCCTAAGCATTTCACCACCCATTCTGGCTCCAGAAAAGCCAACCTCAGATGTACCAATACCCAAAAGAATCAAGTCAGCAGGAATTCTGGGCTGTGGAGTTATGGTCAGACCATATGCAAATTTAAATACAGAGTCCAGTCCACAAGATTCAGGGTTAGAACATCAAGAGCTCACAATGTAAGGTGTGGGATTCCAAACATACGGGTAACAGGTAGGGTATTATTATACTCCACTTGTAATAGGGATGGGGCGGTAAGTGCCACATGGCTTTTACTAACCCAGCTACAGCTTTACAAGCATGAGATGCAAATTGTGAGGGTATAACTGTCAGATATTCTCAAGGACAAACATATCTAACTACCATCCTTTAACCTGCTCCTAGCATTTTTCCTTATTAATTTTCTTATTGGATTCAAAGAAAATAAAAGGGTATGTTCTTCTATTTCCCCATAAATTGCTGTAAATTAAAAACCTCTTAATCAACTAATTAGCTCCAAGCTGCAACCCCAGCTTATAAAAACAGGAGGATTTTGTTTGCTATAAAAACTTTCTCTCCTTTCTGCCTCACACTACAAACTTATAGTCTTAGACCAACATCGGTGTTCCTAATCCTATAATTTATTAACGGTAACCAATAATTAAGAACCATAGATAAATATTTCAACAATGTATCAGCTATGAGAAAGGTGACAAAACTTCTGCTGACTCCCCAAAAACTCTGGAACCACAAACTAACAATTAAGTTTTCTTAGAATGGCAGTTAAAAGTCTCTCGGGAATTTTCCCTGGGATGTCTTCTCCACAGAATAAAAATTAAACTCAATTCTCTCAAAATGTCTCTTTTGACTTTCTCAGAACTGCCAATTTACTCTCCAAATTACTTATAGCCTTTCTCAATGACAGTTAACTCTGAAGCCTCTTTTTTTTTATTAAAGCTTTTTATTTGTATAACATATATATGGGTAGTTCCCCAACATTGATCTTTACAAAGCTTTCCATTACAAATTTTACCCCCAGTCCCCTCCCCTCCCCTAGATGGCAGGAAGTCCACTGCATGTTAATAATGTTGAAATGCTTGAGAAGTTATGCAATAAAAATCCTATCTACAAGAAAAAAAAAAGAATCAGAGAAAGGCAACACAATGCAAGCAAATGTCAATAGAGATCATGAAAATGTTACGTTGTGGTCCATATTTCATTTCCCTCTCTCTGGGTGTATATGGTTTTCTTCAGTGAACAATTGGAACTGGTTTGAGACAATTCTTTGTTGCAGAGAGCCATGTCCATCAGAATTGATCATCATGTAATACTGTTGTTGCTGTGTATGATGATCTCCTGGTTCTGCTC